>OX276335.1:106856448-106921448 GCA_946251815.1 Dasysyrphus albostriatus | reverse complement strand
ATAAAATAAAATAAAATAAAATAAAATAAAATAAAATAAAATAAAATAAAATAAAATAAAATAAAATAAAATAAAATAAAATAAAATAAAATAAAATAAAATAAAATAAAATAAAATAAAATAAAATAAAATAAAATAAAATAAAATAAAATAAAATAAAATAAAATAAAATAAAATAAAATAAAATAAAAAGAGGGAGAAAAGGAGAAACCAATTCAGAGTGAAAGTAGGAATATTGAAAAACAAGAAGGGGAAGGAGGAATAGAAGAGAATTCAGAGTCAAAAAACGGATAAAGGAACAAGAAGAAGGAGATAAATCAGGTAGAAAAGAGTCAGGGGATAGATGGAAGATAGGCTTCTGGAATGTTGCGGGGTTAGCGAATAAAGAAAAAGAGTTCTGCGAAGGGATCAAAGAATGGGAAGTTGTAGTGATGATAGAAACGTGGGTAGAGGAAAAGAATTGGGAAAAATGGAAAACACAACTGCCAAAGGGGTATAAATGGACAAGACAGGGAGCAAAAAAGAAGAACAAGAAGGGAAGAGCAATGGGGGGGATGATAATGGGAGTTAGAGAAGAAATGGCGATAGAGGGTGATGAGATTCAGGAACAGGAAGAAGGATTAATGAGTAGGAAAGTTAAAGCAGGTACGGATGAATGGGTTATAGTAGCAACGTATGTAAATGGTGACATAGACAAGAAGTTGGAAAGCTTAAGAAGATGGATGGAGAGGCAGTCAGATGAAGAAAGAGTGATAATAGGGGGGGACTTCAACGCGAGAACAGGATTGGAGGGTGGGAGAGTGAGGGGTATAGGAGACGAAGAGAGAGGGAGGAGATCGAAAGATAAAAAAGTGAACACCGAAGGTAAGAAACTAACGCAGGTGATAGGAGAATTAGGGTGGGAAATTTTTAACGGGAATATAGAGGGGGATGAAGAGGGAGAGTTCACGTATACAGGAGGCAGAGGGGAGACAGTAATTGATTATGTACTAGGTGACGAAAGGACGAGAAGAGGAATAGAAAGGATGGAAGTAACAGATAGAGTAGAGTCAGATCATCACCCATTGGTGATCACTATAAAGACAGGAAGAAGGAGAAAGAGGGATAAAGCAAAGGAAGTAAAAAGAATAAAAACGGGAAGATGGTCGGAGGAGATGAAACGGGAATTCGAGAGAAGAATGCGAAGAGTGAGCTTGGAAGAGGGAGCAGAGGATTCAGAAAATCAGATAGGGGAGAGGATTAAGAGAGAGATTGAACAAAGTGAGGAGGTAGGGGGAAGGCAAAGGAAACAGAAAAGGAGAGGATGGTGGGATGAAGAATGTAGGGAGAAAAAAGGAGAAGTAAGAAAGGAGTTAAGGAGGTGGAGGAAGAGTATCGGGACGAAGGAAAAATACAGGGAGCGAAAAAGAGAATATCAAGCGATGATTGAGAGAAAGAAAAGAGAGGAGCAGGATGAGATGATAAGACAAATTGCAGAGGCCAATACCGAAAACAAAGTGTGGGAAATAATAAATAGAGATAGAAAGAAGAGAAAGACGATGGGGGAAGGGATTGAAGAAGAGGAATGGAAAAAATATTTTATGAGTCTAATTGGAGGGGTGGAAGAAAGAGTGAGAATGGGAGAACAGGTAACGAGAAGAGCGGAAGATGAGACCGAAATTAGTAAGGAGGAGATCAGAAAGGTGGTTAGAAGACTCAAAGAAGGAAAAGCAATGGGAACAGACGGTATACCTAATGAAGCGTGGAGATATGGAGGAGAACAAGCTATAGAGGTAGCATGGGGCATCTGCAGGAAGGTGTGGAGAGGAGATGGATGGCCAGAGGGGTGGAAAGAGGGAGTCATTGCCCCGATAATAAAGAAAGGTGTAGGAACAAAGGTAGAAGAATACAGAGGAGTAACGCTCATGCAATCGCTGTATAAAATATATACGACGGTTTTAGCGAAGAGGTTGGAAGAAGAAGCGGAGGAGAAAGGGATGATACCACCAAATCAAACGGGTTTCAGAAGAGGAGTAGGAACGATAGACAACGTATATGTGCTGAACTATTTGGTGAACAAAGAGGTTGCAGAGGAGAGGGGCAAGCTAGTGGCACTGTTTATAGATTTAAAAGCTGCGTTTGACTCAGTAGACAGGAAAATTATGATGGAGGCGTTGGAGGAAAGAGGAGTGAGAGAAGGGCTCAGGGAAAGAGTAGGGGAGGTCTACGAAGAAACAACGAGTAGAGTGAAATCGGCAGGAGTGATGGGGGAAACATTTTGGACGGGAAAGGGGGTAAGACAGGGGTGTCCGATGAGCCCAATACTGTTTAACTTGTTGACAGCGGATATAGAGGATGAACTGGGTAAAGGGAGCTGGGGAGGGGTAAAAGTGAGAGGAAAAAGAATTTGCTCGCTGGCATACGCAGACGATGTGGTGGTAATGGCGAAAAATGAAGAGGAGATGCAAAGCATGATAAGAAGACTGGAGAAGTACTTTGAGAGGAAAAGACTGGAAGTAAATGTGGGAAAGACGAAAGTGATGAGGTTCAGGAAGGGAGGAGGGAGGAACACAACAGTAGACTGGAGATGGAGAGGAAAGAAGATCGAAGAAGTAAAAGAATTTAAATACCTGGGGTATGTGTTCACAAAAAATGGAGGGCAGGAAGCACACATAAAGGACAGAATAAAAAAGGCAGCAGTGGCCATGAAGGAAGCATGGGGGATTGCAAGGAGGAAATTCGAGAAGGATTGGGAGAGAAAGATGTGGCTTTTTGACACTCTGGTGTGGACGGTGATGGGATATGGGGCGGAAGTATGGGGATGGGAGGAGAGACAAGAAATGGAAAGGGTGCAAGAGAGGTACCTCAAGTGGACGCTAGGGGTAGAATGGCAAACTCCAGGGTATATGGTAAGAGAGGAAACAAAACGAGATAAGATAATGATTAGAGCACGGAAAAGGGCATGGAATTATGAACAGAAATTAACAGATGGAAAAGGAAGTGACATAGCAAGGGAATGTTTAGAGGAGATGAAAGAGAGACAGAGAGATGAACGGGGAAGAGGGTCACGATGGGAACAAGGGAGAGAAAAAATAAAGGGAAGAGAAGACAGTATGAATGGATACGAAGCAATAGAAAGAAAAGACTGGGGAGAGCAAGAGAAGGAAAGAAGGGAAAGAATAAGAGAATCCAGTTACAACAGGTGGTACAAAGAAATAATGACAGAAGGGATTCCACAATATTTAACAGCGGGTTGGAAGACAGAAAGAGCAAGGAGAATTGCAAGAGTCAGGCTAGGGAATGAGGTGAGGGAAAGATGGTACTGGAAACGCGAAGAGGAGAGAATATGCAGAATATGTGAGGGTGAACAAGAGACATGGGAGCATGTATTAGAAAGATGCAGATCTGTCGGAGATGAAAGAAAATCAATAGGGGAAAGGATGAGGGAAATAATGGACGAAACGGGGAAGGGAGAAGAGTGGATAAAGGTACTAGAGGCAGTAAGAAAAGATAAGATGATAGAGAGGGGTGGAGAGGGAGCAGAGTAAGGAAGCGGGAGACTTGTAACCCTTAGGGGAGCCAATACAAATCAATGTAATGTAATGTAATAAAATAAAATAAAATAAAATAAAATAAAATAAAATAAAATAAAATAAAATAAAATAAAATAAAATAAAATAAAATAAAATAAAATAAAATAAAATAAAATAAAATAAAATAAAATAAAATAAAATAAAATAAAATAAAATAAAATAAAATAAAATAAAATAAAATAAAATAAAATAAAATAAAATAAAATAAAATAAAAAAAATAAAATAAAATGAAATAAAATAAAATAAAATAAAATAAAATAAAATAAAATAAAATAAAATAAAATAAAATAAAATAAAATAAAATAAAATAAAATAAAAAAAAAATTTTAATTAAATTAAATAAAAAAAAATATACATGAAACTTGTAAACAATAACCTACCAGAAGAAATTGAGCAATTTAACATCAAATCAATCATTGAACTACCTACTCGAAATTCTAATAAAAAATACTGATCAAAACCGATTGTGCACTTAAAGTATCTGAAATCTTAAGAACTCATCGCGACGACGAGGAACACAAATTTATACACTAAGGGCACTTCTTTGTCTCACTGGCACGGGAACATTTTGTACTGCGCCTATGGATTCAAATTTATCCACTAGACGCTCAATTGTTGATCTGCTAGGACGATTATGACGGCCATAAGTTGGACGTAGCGCTCTTAACGTTGAGGCCACTGACCAAATTTTGGTAATAAATTTGACTCGTATATCTTTCCATCATGAAATCGCAGGCCTTATTGAAGAGAAATGTCAAAAGAGCGGCAAGAAATATGGCGTCGTTTGCTGTCCCTGTCGCTCTACTTTTGTAGCGTCCCTGTTGAAAAACCCTTTAGAACCAGATTATGCAAACGACACTCTGTAATAAGGAAAATAATTAATTTCAATCAGAAGACCATTTAAATAAAAATCAAGAAGCGTTAATTCCACTAAAAGTTTAGTTTACAGTTTCCGTGCGGTAAAAACATGCAAAAATTCTCCCATGTCGCATGTCAAAAGTAATTGAGGTGAAATGCGAAATTAATTGTTTGCATGATTGGTTTACAGAAGGTTTGCTTTGTATCTTTTCCCAAAAAAATGTGAAAAACCTGTCAAATTTAGAAAAGATGGGAAAATTTGAATAAGTTAGAAAACGCATTGGACCATGAACTGCGCCACTTTTTGTAAGAAACGTCATTTTTGTATAAAAATGGCGCTGCCACCTTGCCATGATTTCAATAGATTTAATGCACTTTTATCGTAAAACAAATTTATATCTTCTTAATCGAGTCTACTGCACATTTATTTTTCGGAAAAGAAAATTATGATTCATCAAAATGCCGCCCACTAGTTTTCAATTCTGTTCTTACGGTTTCTGGCTTGCTTTGATTACAATCGTGACAGCATAATTAATTATAATACGCTATTTTAATTTCGTTGGTTCTTCTATTTTCAAAATAAAACTAAAAATTTGAATACGTAGATCTTCTGTAGAAAAATTTAATATGCTGCATTTTTGTTTTGAAAACCTCCTCCGGAAAATATTCCAATTAGTGGGAATGCTGTGACTAGGGATGCCTGACATCCTACCGGACGAATTTTGTCCCATAAGTGTCGCAAAATTATGTCCCGCAATTTCACATAATGCCCCGCAGTTCCCGCAAAATATACAGAATGCTATAAAGATTCAATTTATTTTCTCATGAGTGCATTATGCGCTTAACTTTTTTATTAGAATACACTTTTTTCCATTGCTGCTTACTGAACACAACAATACATCGAGAATCGACAAACTCAAAGAAAATTATAACAAGATCGATTTTGCAAAAACACTGCTTTTAAGGCTAGAACTATAATGATCGGAGGGGCAATTCAGTAGTCGGAAGAACACTGGAAAGCAAATGTTATGGCTGTATTTGCGGTTGCGGAGTGGAGCGTTTTGTCAAGTTTCACACAAATTTCGTTACGGAAGTGAAGTGCGATCCATTAAATTTATCTTGTAAAAATATATGAATTTTCAATATTATTTTAGGACTGTTTTACTATTTATGTTGATTTTATAGTTTTTAGTTTATTATCTTAAAGTTGGTATTATTTATTAATTTTCTTCATCATACTCTATAGTAATAATTTTTTACCTAAAACGAGAATTTTAAATAAAAAAATTGTTTTTAAATAGATAAGTTCTATAGAGTCTAATCAAAACAACATAAGTCCAAAATCTTAGTTTTGAGAAAAATTAAGTCTTAAGTTTCTTAATTCGGTTTTAGCTATCGCAGAAATATTTTGATGCAGCATTTCTATAAATAATGATATTTACATAAATATAATAACTTGTTTCAAAGTTTATGTTTGTATACATATATGTTTTAAGGGAGATATGTTGTTTTGGCCAAACGAAATAATAGGGGATTTTCAACACAGTCAATTACCTCAAATTTGATAATTTAATTTAATAATAATAATTTAATAAGCTAAGCTAGGCCGTTTTCAAAAAAGTCATCTGCGTCAAAAATGCATTTGCAAAACGTTCTTAAACTCAAACTGCAAAAGTTATCTGATTGAAAACGAAAATACAAAAGCGGTATAAAATTGAGTTGACGAACTAAATATTAAAAAGCCAGATAGCGTTTTCAAAAACTTCTAACCAATTTTGTGCAAACAGGACGATAACATATTTGTCGACATTGGCGGATAAAGGGTCATCGGGGTCATGACCCTCCCTGGGGCTTTTCCAAAAAAATGTTCATCACTTTCGATGCAAAGTACTATTCGAACGTAAGATTTAGTTTACAAACAGTTTACAATTGATGTAGGTAATTTTGATATTTTTTCGTATTTATTTGAGAATGGGATTGAACCTCTTCTGGCTGGCTTTTCAATTTTTTTTAACCATTTACCTTAAAAAAGTTCAATGCATACACAAACAGTATACAATTGATGGATGTATGTTTGATAATTTTTCTTATTTGAGATTGAACATGACCCCCACCCCCCTGAGTTATATGAGGGAGCCAGTCGTGGTCCCGATAAACATAAATTATATAAAAAAAACAGCAAATTTATATTTTAAATAATTTTTTCAGTTTATTGTTCGCGCTTCTGAGTCCAGACCAAGAATGACGCGATGCTTAAAACTAATTTTACATAAATCTAGTCTTTAAGCAAAGAAAAAGAGATAATATTGTATACATATAAGAAGCTTAATATAAGTGAATGAAAGAAAGAGAAAACAAATATATTTGTTTGGTATATTAAGAAAAATATGCAATGTTATGTTATGTTTAATAAACGGTACAGAAGAAAGGAGAAAGTATACATATCTACATACACACAATGCATTTGGGTAGCAACCTAATTGCCTGCACAGCAACAGCGTTGGCTTAAGCCTCAATTTGGCAGCTCTCTATGAGCCGTCAGCTTTATATACATATATGCAATGTATCATTTGTTGAAGGTCACGTCGGTTGCCATGCTTGGTACAGCCTGTGTTGCAAGTATGTAACTCCTCCTGCCTTTGAATGGACGATCTCATCGTCTATCATAAAAGGTAAACAAAAATCTTAAAATGGGATACGGTGGCGTATACGTGATATATATTTTATTTTACATTTTTTTGTTTTCTCTTTATTATGTTTTATTTTATTTAATCAATTATAACAAATAATGATGCACATTATTTAATGAATATTTATACACGGCCTCATTTTCAATTCCTGTGTAGCATATTTAAGTGTTTATTTACATAAATGTTTGTATGCATATATTGATAATTCATTAAAAAAAAAGGAATAGATAATAATGCAAATCTTAAATCTATATCTAATAGAAATAATGTACTCTTCGTGAGTTATTTATATACGAGGTTAAAATATGTACATACTTATTAACATGGTGATTTAATATTTTCGTTTTGAAATTCATATAAATTTGTAATAAAGAGGTTTACCTACATTAGGTGTGATTTATAACTTTTATGTAGTTTTTATAAGATAATAGTTATGAAATATAAGTTGCGAAATTTAAATGAGGAATTTGAATTTTTTAAATACATAACCTTATGAGTCTAAATTCGTAACAACATTAATTGTTTGTTACTGTTCACTTATTGTGGGGAAAATATTTCTCTGCTTGGTTCCCTTATTCCTATAGGAGTAATCTCTACCTGTTTGCTTTGAATCGAATTCAATTTTTTTAATTGCATTCTGATACTTATACCTTCTTTCAATAACCTGTCTATCGCGTTTAAATCCTTTTTTATCTTTGAAATATGTTCTTCCTTTTTCGTGAATATCCTTGACTATATAACGGGGTAGATGTTTAATATTATGAAAGCCTAAATTTTTTACCAATTCTCGGTCCTGAAAAGGAGGTTGTTGTTCACGAGCTTCGTTAGATTTTTTAATACGATTTTCTTTATTTTCTTTTAACCTTCGTTTAAGATTTTCCCATTCGGACGCGTTCAAAGTGGAATAAAGAAGGTCATTAGGTTTATATTTTGTAATAGAATGAACTGAATTGTTATAAATTTCAACTGCTTTGAAAACGAGAGAATTGTTGTCAATGTCCTTATATTCTTTGTTCAGTTTAAAAAGTCGCATGTGCTCATTTAGGGTAAGATGAAACCTTTCTATTACAGAGTTACCAGTATGAGTATTGGGAGAAGTAAAATGGTATAAAATACTTTCACTGTTTAAAAAATTTTTGATATAAGCTGTATTAAACTCGTTATCAGCAATGATTTTTCTAGGTTTTCCTAGGGTTGCGAATCTTTGTTTAAGGACATCAGCTATGGTTATGGAATTTCTATCATTTATGGAGTGTATTGTAGAATGTTTAGTTAGTTTATCTATGCAAGTTAAGTACATATTATTTTTATCAAGAAACCATATGTCTATGTGTATTATGTCATTAGGCTTACTAGGATTTTCAGAAATCATAAAATGTGGCTTTATAGGATGCCTATCATATTTGCACATATTGCATATTATGCAGTTATTAATAAATTTATGGATTTCTAATCTTAAGTTAGGAAAATAAAATTTGTTTTTCATGTTCAAGTATGTTTCTTCAATTCCTCTGTGATTCTTATGAAGGTGTGTTTTCTCTATTAATTCCAATAATTTTTCTATACAAGTTATATCTGTAAGTTGTTTTGTACACCGAAGTATTTTCGTATTTGGTGTATTAGAAAAATATTTTACGATTGTTTTTTGAAATTCAATGAAAATATTGTCTTCTTCACAGTGAACTCCTAACGTTCCTTTGATTGGTATTAGTTCTTTTAATATTTTTAAAACATAATCCTCGCTGTAGTTTTCTAATGATATTGTGGTTCTTCTTTTATTTCGATACAGGATTTTTTTGGTATATGAATTTGACTTTCCTTTTTCAATAACTAACTGATTTCTGTAAATATTTAAGGGACTCTCAGTAATGTAAATATGATCTTTTTTTTTTTTTTTTTTTACACTTCAGATTCTTTGTTGTAGTGAGCTTAGAGCAAGCTGCAAACCTACAATCAGAGGCTCATCATAAGTGCATGTGTTAGTGGTTAGTAAAATAATGCGAGCTAACACATGCATGAGAATAAACTACATAATACAATTACTAATTTAAACAAATAAACAATAAACATACAGTATAAAGCATTTAAATTAAATAAGTTAAAAACAATCACGAAAGTGGAGCACTGGTTCGGAACGATTTTTTTAATCCCATCTTGCTAATGTTAAAATCAACAGAGGAGCCATTTAAATTAAAGATCTTGCACATACGGTTAAGAGGCTCATGTATACCGTAATTAGTTCTATGGAAATTTACATGTAAAAGTTCAAATCTTCGCAGATGGTGAGATCCTCCGCGGTAATTTATGCCAATATTTGCTAACAAATCAGGAGCATCAATTTGACCATTTATAAGTTGGTGAAGAAATATTAGATCATTATTCACCTGCCTTTGGTATAAGGTGTGGATCTGCAGTAGCTGGATCCTATGTTCATATGGTGGAAGGTTGAATGGATCAGCCCAAGGAAGACCTTTCAGAGCAAAGTGAATGAATTTACGTTGAATTGATTCAATACAATTTTTATGAATTTCATAAAAGGGAGACCATACTTGAGAGGCGTACTCTAGATGAGGACGTACATAACAGTTGTATAAAGAAAGAGTAACGTACGGATCGTCAAATTCCTTTGCCCAACGTTTTATAAACCCAAGCATAGAGCTTGCTTTGTTAACAATGAAGTTAATGTGTTCAGTAAATTCGAAACCTGAGCTAAAGTTAACACCCAAGTCCTTGAAACTAAAGACTCGACAGAGTTTGTGTTGTGAAATAGAATAATTAAAAGCATTTGCAAGTCGCTTTCTTGAGAAAGTAATTGTTTGGCATTTGGCAGGGTTAAGGGAAAGACCGTTTTTAACACACCAAGTAGCGAAACTGTCTATATCGGTTTGCAAAAGAATGCGGTCGTTGTTAGCCTTTATTGTTTTAAAAATCTTCATATCATCAGCGAATATAAGAATATCACTGAAACGTATGCAAGAGACAACATCATTAATAGCAAGAATAAATAGAAATGGTCCTAGATGACTTCCCTGGGGCACACCGGAGTGAGCCTTGAATGAGTTAGAAAAACAGTTTCTAAATTTTACCTGGTAAGATCTGTTTCAAGGTATGATTTTATCCAGGTGATAAAAAATGTTGGAAATCCTAAGGATTTTAGTTTGAATATAATAATGTTGTGACTAAGTTGGTCGAATGCTTTGGAGAAATCAGTATATATACAATCCATTTCACTTCCATTTTCTAACGCGTTAGAGCATTTGTGCAAGAATGTAAGGAGGTTTGTTACTGTTGATTTTCTTCTCACAAATCCATGCTGTTGTTCACATATTATATTCTTCGTATGAAATGCTAAGGTCTCACACACAACTTGTTCAAATAGCTTTGGAATACATGACAATTTGGATATAGGTCTATAGTTCGAAATATCAGTTTTATCACCTTTTTTAAAAACTGGAGTTAGAAATGAAGTTTTCCATAAACAGGGAAATTTCCCTGATTTAATAGTAAACTCAAATAAAAATTGAAGAGGCTCAGCCAGTATATGTCTACACTGTTTCAATAATATTGGGGGAATTCCATCTGGTCCAGATGAGAAATCATCATTTAACGATGAGAGAAGGTCTAAAACAGTACTCTGCTGCACAGCGAAATTGTTACAACTCGTTTGCGCATAAGAATGTAAATTTCTGAAATAATCTTCATCAATATCAAGGGCTGTATCCACAAAAGAGTTACGAAAATTGTTTGCGAAGGCGTTGCATATATCAATAGTTTCTTTCAATACACAATTCTCATATTTGAAATTTGCGGGGTAACCATCCGAATTTTTCTTCGAATTGACAAACTTCCAAAATGCTTTAGGGTTTTCTTTAAGAGATCTTCCCATTTCGTATACATGATTAGTGTAAAGCGACTTTGAAAGAGATTTAAATTCTTCGAAAAGGGTAATGTAAGAGTTGTAGTCAATTGAAGATAGGGTCTTTAAATATATTTTCCATGCTTTATTTCTTCTATTTCGTAGTGACCTCAACTCTTTCGTATACCATGCATGATAAAAGTTCGTATTTTTTATTATTTTTTTAGGGATAGTATTATTTATGCAATTTTTAAGTATGTTGTTAAAGCTATTAACTGCTTCGTCAATATTACTAGATACAGATATACCATCGATACGTGATCTAGCTAATTCTTCTGCGAGTAACTGAAAGTTTGCCCTTCTAAAGTCAAACGTATATGAGCGATCATAAGTGTTGCTATTTTCTAGAATATCACTACTTAAGTCAAGAAATATATCCAAAGGAGGATGATAACTATCTATATTAGTCATTCCAGAACTAGATTCTAGAACAAGAGTACTAATAGCGTCAGATGAAAATACTAAATCGAGTACTCGATTTTTTGAATTTTTAATACAGCTTACTTGCTGTAAGTCCGTTGCAATAATTCTATCCAAAAGCCGAAGCTCAGTTTGTGAAGAAGTTAAAGCTGCCTCCTGAAAACATTCATCTTCAGAAGGAACCCACTCAATAGAAGGTAAATTAAAATCTCCGAGAAGTAGAATGTTGCTGTTGGAGCAAGACAGTTCAATAATAAAATCTAGAGCTCTAGAGAGGTCCACAAAAACTGAGTCCGAGCTTTTCGGAGGAATGTATGCATTTAATATATAAATAAATTTTGACTCTACGGCTAACTTTATACAAATTAGTTCAATTGATAGTTTAAAAGGGAATACAATAAGTGAAGACATAAATATATTTCGAACTTCAATCAAAACACCACCACCCACTTCTTTTGGTTTGTCAACATGACGATCTTTTCTATAAACTAAAAACTCTTCATTAAAAAGTTCTGTGTCCAAAAAGCTTGAATTAAGCCAGGTTTCTGTCAAAAGAAAGATGTCATGTGAAAATCCTTGTGAGTTGATGTAGAGATCAGCAGTTTTAGTGCGAAGCCCTCTAACATTTTGATAGAAGAGGGTAATCCTATTTAGTTTTTTGGGAATGGATTTTTGGGTAAGTTACGCGAAAACCTATTTTTCCTTGTTGAAAATTCTTTAATAAGAGCTTCTGGAGGCCAATTGCTTGAATCGCAAATAGAATCAAAGTATGAAGAATTTGTGACTATTTTAAAAGATGAAACAAAACTATTTACCCTACTAATTTTTGTACATTTAACAGATGTTTTCGTAGGGATACAATTATTAGATAATAAGTGGGAAACAATGTCAACGGCATCAATTTCTGGTTCAAGGCGAGAGATAAAGATCGACTTTGGCTTAGAAACGGCTTTGATAGGTCTTGAATCGATAATTATGTTAGGGACAGAAGCACATTCTACAATAGAAACAGTGCATGGAACCGTCTCTAAGCTTTCATTCCGAACCTGAACTGAAGAAGTTAATTCTAAAGCCATTTGGGGACAAAGATTTGTTCTTTTAGGAGGTGGGCCAGAATTCTTAACAACTAGTGCATTATCTCGTCCTCTTTTGTTATTTTTTTTGGCAACAATAACGTTTTCCTGTCCACAGCTTGATGATTGTGCAAGCAAATCATCATTCGTGGACACGATTAGGAGAGGAAGAGGGTCCTGAATTAGGTCATCAGTAGAGGTTCCGATGTCTACCGGATCATTTGGGAGTGTTAACGAACTAAATCTTGTGACCGTATCATTAAAACTACCTAGCAGTTCTTCAAATCCCTTGGACAGTTTCAAAATGTCCGCTTTAAAATTAGACATTTTGAAAGCTAGTTGGGACAAGGAGAGTTTGCGGCAATCGGTACAATACCAATACGCAAATTTAGAATTGGTTACTTTCTCAATAAACGCATTGGTTGAACCGATGCATTTGGCATGGTAAAGATACCCACAAGGACCAAAACAGGCAAAGAGTGGGGAAGAATTTGAGCCCTCTGTACAATTCTTTGCAGAACAGACCATTTAAAAAAAAAAAAACTTTTAACTTTTAGAAAATAAAGAAAATTTCCAAAATATCAAGAGAAAACAAAATCTTTACTTTCAATTTATTTAAAATCACCAATTAAATTCACTAAATTTAATTAAAAAAAAAAAAAAAAACAAAAAAAATATATATTGGAATTTATTAGGACTCGAACCTATACTGCGAAGAGAGCTGTTTGCTTACCATCCACACCATCGGCTTGAATGAAAATTATGAAATTAAGCAAGACTTGAAATAAAAATTAAAACGTGAACAAGGATAGGATTAAAGTTTATAAAGAAATTAAACAGAAAGAGACAAAAACTGTCAACTTGCTAGTTAAGGGAAAAAAGTAGGAGAAATATTATTTGAAAGGCACAACAAGCTCAATTGGACACAAACACATGGACATGCACAGAAAAAAAAAAAAAAAAAAACAAAAAAAAACATTTAGCTCACTCGAATAGAGGAACACAAATTATAAATTACAGAAAAAAAAAACACTCTTACCAAGCACTATGTAAATTAAATTATAATTTTATCACAACTAAACACAAATTAGGCAGAAGGAAATGGTAAATTTAAGTGAAGTAATCATTAATTCTTCGAATAAAGTCAAGTATAATATTTATTGTTAGAGAAATACGTATAATAAATATAAAAATTCACAAGCGATTTGACTATACAACAAACTAAAGCAAACCAGTGCTGTCCACCGATCATCGACGTTTTCGATACCACTGTGAATTGTGGCTAAGTCTGATCTGATATCTTCACCTTCTACGTAATTTGTTTCTAAGCGACTGAGAAAATCAGCTACATTGTTTTCCTTTCCTTTTATATATTCGATTTCAAAATCGAATTCATTGAGTCTGATTTTCCAGCGCTGCAATTTGGAATTAGGCTCTTTTAAGGAGCTAAGCCACACAAGTGGTCTGTGGTCAGTCTGTACTTTAAACTTGCGACCAAATAAATATGGTCGAAAATATTTTGTAGCCCATACAATACTCAGAAGTTCTTTTTCTACCGTGCTATATTTTGTCTCATGGCGATTAAGAGTCCTAGAAGCGAATGCTACTGGATGATTGCTTTGGGAAAGGACTGCTCCCAAAGCTCCATTGCTAGCGTCAGTCGTCAGAGTGAAGATTTTAGTAAAGTTTGGGTAAGCTAAAACCGAATTTGTACATATGAGTTCTTTGAGCTTGTCAAAGGATTCAATGTACTGCCTATCTTTTATATTTAGTTTCACATTTTTTTTCAGATATCTAGTCATAGGAAGAGCTACTTTAGAGTAGTCCTTAATGAATTTACGATAGAAGCCAGTAACTCCCAAAAATGATTTTATTTGTTTGATTGTTTCGGGTAATTTAATTTGTTTAATAACATCAATTTTGTTAGGGTTAGGTCTAACGCCATCTTTTGAAATAATATGGCCTAAATATTCAGTGTCACGTTTAAGGAAATTGCATTTATCGATTTGAACTTTCACATTATACTCACATAATCTTTTAAATATTTTGTTTAATGAATCGATGTGCTCTTGAAGTGATGTTGAAAAAATTAATATGTCATCAAGATACACTACGCATATTTTGTTGATGTAGTCAAACAGAATCTCATTCATCATCCTTTGAAAGGATGCAGGAGCGTTTTTAAGCCCGAACAGCATACGTGTGAATTCATAGTAGCCGTTAGCTGTTGAAAAGGCTGTTTTTTTCTGTCTTCTTCACGTATAGTGATTTGATGGAAACCTTTTGCAAGGTCAAGCACCGAAAAATATTGAGCGTTCCCCAATTTCGATAGAATGTCATCAATAATTGGGATAGGAAATTTATCTTCAACGGTTACGTCATTTAATTTTCTGTAGTCTACTACAATGCGCCATTTTTGTTGACCTGAGTTGTCAATCTTTTTGGGTACTACCCAAATTGGTGCATTGTAGGGACTAGTAGAATTCCTGATTATTCCAGATTTTAGCATTTCTGACATTTGTTCGTTAACTTCATCTGTATGAGCTTCTGGGTACCTGTATGCCTTTGAATAAATGGGAACATCATGTTTTGTTGGAATTCGATGTTCGTATTTCACAACTGCAGATAGGTTGTCCCCTTTAAAAAAAAAACGTCTCTGAACTTTCGAAGAGTAGTGACTAAAGATTTTATTTCTTCTGTATTTAGATAATCTAATTTGAGTGTTTCTGTTATTGAATCTATATTTGGTTCACTAAAATTAATGTCCAAAAAACGTTCGCTTAACTTATATATTTCTTTATTGATTTGCAATGGAACGTTATTAAATATCAAGGGCAGGGTAGCATCCCTTGTAATGAGCTGTAGTTTCTCAAAGTCAATCTTAGCCTGTAACGGTCTTAAAACGTTACAGCCGAGAATACCATCAAAATCACCGTTTATTTCTGTCTCAAGCATTTCGATTCTGATTGAAGGCCTTTGAAATTCCTCGAATAATGGAATTGTTATTTTTGAATTTACCGAGATACCTGAGCTAATGGATTTGAGGAGAATAGGCTTATCAAGCTCCGTTTTGAAGGAACTATGAAAATATCCTTTTTTAACTAAAGACGTTCCTGCTCCTGAATCTGTAAGTAATTTCATTGGATGTGATTTATTTTGAGTATTAACGGTTATGCATGGAAGATATCGGAGGTGGTTGAAGGAAAACTTGCTGAGTACTCGGGGCCATTATGGTCAGTGACAGGTACACTTTCGGCACTTATATGTTCTACCTCCATTTGATTTTGGTAGCTTCTTCGTGAGTTTCAAGAACTCGGAATGTTTTGCCTCAAGTTATTGGGATTACTTGAATTATTAAAATTCCTGGAGTAACCTGAATTATTTGAATTCCTGGAATTACCTAAATTTTGTGGAGTATTTTGCCTGAAATTAGATGTATTCTGAAAATGTCTATTATTTTGACCTACATTATATTGTCTTTGATTATTTTCAAATGCTTGTCTGCTTGTGCAAGGTCTATTTTTTTGTGGATGTTCATTATTACCTGTAAAATTATGGAAATTTACTACAGGATGAAAGTGTTCGGTATCAATTAAAATAGACTTTGCTTCCCCTAAATTCTTTGGATTCCTAGCATGAAGAATAAGTTTTGCTTCACTTGGTAGTTTATTAATGAATAGCTTTAATGCCAATCGTTCATTTTGTTCACTATTGAACCAAGCAGGAATATTTTCAGTGTCAGTGAGACTAGATTTTATGTTTAATTTTGTTACTAAACTGAGAGTTTTTTCAAACAATTCCTGAACTGAATTTTCAAATTTCAACATTTTGATTTCATTTACAATAAATTCTATGCTTTCAGGAATTGTACAGTTTGATAAAAGAACTTTTTTTAATATCATTCCAATTTTTAGGATTGTTATTATTTATTAAAATTACATTAGCCTTATCTTTAATTTTCTGTCTTATTCATAAATATAATAAACCTTTAGAAACTTCATTCATACCCCGACTTTGCCCATATATACAGTCAATATGATCAATAAATAATTTTAAATCTTCGGGCGATCCGGTGAAATCGGACACTCCATCAATTAAAGTAAGCAGAATCATGTCCGCCATACCTGGTCCTTGATTGTTTCCTCTTTCCTTGACTTAATTTGTTAATAAATGCTTATGTATGCACTTTTTCTTATGATTTTGTTTTTTTTTATGATTGTGTTTTATAGAATTTTTATTTGTATTTATTATAATCTGTAAAAGTTTTCTTTTTTTGTTTTTAACTTATAGGTACAGTCACTACATCACTTTCTTCACCTGACTCTTTATTTCAGATCTGTGAATTGATCAAAAAAAATTTTGTAGCACAGTTATGGTTTTTTTTTTTTTATTTATAATTTTTTTTTTCAATTCCTGAATTGCTTAAAGGTAGTATTATACGGATTTAAGTAGCACTTTTCTTTTGATTTCAGAATGTTTAATTTTTTCATTCAATTTTTTTTGCTTAACACGGTTGAGAATTATATTTTTATATTCAGTTTTGTTGTTAAGGTGTTTTATTCGCTCTTTATTACTAATTTTTTTTTTTTTTTAACACTTTCCGTTTACCGACTGCGCCAGTTATATGAGGGAGCCAGTCGTGGTCCCGATAAACATAAATTATATAAAAAAAACAGCAAATTTATATTTTAAATAATTTTTTCAGTTTATTGTTCGCGCTTCTGAGTCCAGACCAAGAATGACGCGATGCTTAAAACTAATTTTACATAAATCTAGTCTTTAAGCAAAGAAAAAGAGATAATATTGTATACATATAAGAAGCTTAATATAAGTGAATGAAAGAAAGAGAAAACAAATATATTTGTTTGGTATATTAAGAAAAATATGCAATGTTATGTTATGTTTAATAAACGGTACAGAAGAAAGGAGAAAGTATACATATCTACATACACACAATGCATTTGGGTAGCAACCTAATTGCCTGCACAGCAACAGCGTTGGCTTAAGCTTCAATTTGGCAGCTCTCTATGAGCCGTCAGCTTTATATACATATATGCAATGTATCATTTGTTGAAGGTCACGTCGGTTGCCATGCTTGGTACAGCCTGTGTTGCAAGTATGTAACTCCTGGGGCTTTTCAATTTTTTTTTTCAACACTATCGATGCATTGAACCACGATACACATATCAAAGGTAATATCATTAGCGTTTTCATTTTTGTTCAGTCCTGCGTATATCTCAAAATCAGTGGAAAATGGTGGATCCCGTGTTATTTGACTGAAAATTATTGAATGTTATGTGTGTATTCCTTTTGTTACTTGATAAGAAAATAAAATTGTTTCGAGATATTTAATTCTTAAATTTATTATTTTATTACTTTGACAGTTAGAAAATTGGTTTTTAGTGTCATTAAAATAATTTCTTTCGGGTTTGCTGTTTTTGTTGTTGTTGTAATACGCCAAACATATCACGAGAACAGCCATCTTTAATTCCTTCTGACAGTTCCCATTTTAGGCAACGTGCGCAATATAATACCTTCTGTTTGTATGCTATGGCATTGAACCATTTGAAGACAAGATTTAGACCACAAACGGTTTAGTTTTGATGTAGGTAATTTCGTTATTTTCTCATATTTGAGATTTTATTTTCTTAACCACTTACCTTCAAAAAGTACAATGTTTCCACAAACAGTTTACAATAATTGATGTAGGTATTATAGATAATTTCTCTTATTTGAGAATGAGCATGAAAACCCTGGGGCTTTTCAGTGAAAGGATAAAATTCAACCATCAAAAAATGGTTAAAACACTGAAAGGATAGGATTCGCAAAGCAAAAATATATGTAGAACACTGACACCATTATTTTTTTTATTTACGCAAATATTTCTTTTTTAAATAAAATTTTGTTTTATTAATTTTTTTAAATAATTGCTTTATGAAGCCGATGTACCACAAGGAAGTGTCCTAGGACCAACCCTGTATCTGTTATATACAAGGGATATCCCCGTGGATATTAACGCTATCATGGCCAACTTTGCTGATGATACTGCAATATTGGTGCCAGATAAATCCGTTACGAAGGCTACACAAAATCTGCTAAATGCAGTCGATAAAGTTAGTGATTGGACGCAAAAAATACTCGTTACTAGGAAAGAACTCTGACCTATCTATCCAGAACAAACTAATGTTATATAAGCAAGTTCTGAAACCCGTTTGGACATATGGCATCCAACTATGGGGCTGTACAAAGAAAACAAATGCTGAACCCATCCAAAAATTCCAAAGGAAGGTCCTTCGCGGAATAATAAATGCTCCTTAGTAAATAAGAAATAGCGATCTACATCGTGACCTTCAAATTGAAATGGTTATAGAAGTGGTTAAGAAACACGCTGTATCACACAATCAGCGACTACAAAGTCATACCAAAACAAAAATTATTCGTCGATCTTTCATAGATTGGTCCTGATTCACCGGTGGTTTTAGTGCGGTAAGAGGCCCACACTACTCGGTACCGATTCTTACCTAGCGTCTTTTTAAGATTTCCATCGGATAAAAAAAAATAATTCTGTGATTGCTTATCGATTCAGCAAAATTACATCTCTTTTCTTGTTTAGGAAGATTATGCATTCATATGTAGGTACTAGCACTAGCTAAAATTTGAGGGTAAGCACGAATAAAAAAAACAATAAAATTGAAAACAATACAGATTTTTTTTTATTTTGGTTGTGAAATCTCAAATCATATTGCCATATCATTATGTCTGTTCGTGTACTTCCCGAACCTACGAATTTCTATGAATTTTTTTTTTTTATATGAACTTTGACAGAACTTTGAACCTCTTGAACTATCGTTGAACCTTATTTAACTTGCCAAGATCGATGTTTCAAAATTGCTAAACCACGCGTTTGTACAACTGGCACGTATGTCCTTATTGATTGGATTTTGGAATTGTTCCATTCCTATCGAATATAGAAAACCTTTTACTCCAAGTTTACCATATACGATAGGACCAGTTTCATGCATAAGCAACTAGGAGCCTGTTTAGATTGGGAAAATTGAGTCCGGACTCGTGAGTCTCATCGTGTCTTCATTCGAAAATTTGAGGCGCTTCAAACTTCCTAATCTAAACAGCGACTGAGGGCCAGTTTGTTCACTGGTTTTATCCGTAATAAGTTTTTCAAAGCCTCCGGTTAAACGGAGCTAATCAATCAATTTTTTCTGATAAGCGATTTTGATAATTTAAAATTCAAACTATGAATTAATTGACCAAACTTGTGGTTAAGAAGCACATTCGTGATTGATTTTTCCAGTCGCAATACTCATTGATTAAAGATTGAAGATGACAAGGTGTGAACAAACTGGTCGTAAGTTGCTCTCAAGTTTTCGCAATCCAAAGCACCTTTAAGCCTCGGGTAAACCGAAACAATATAATGCCTTAGCAATCGTGATAGAAAAATAGATGGCCAATGTGAATCACTAGTTTTGTTATCGTTATCGCCCGAGAACGCTGGGTCCAATATTACACAGTGATTCTAACGGGTGATTTTTTAAAAGGTTTAGAACTTTAAAAAAAAAAACACAAAAAATTCGAAAAAATGAATGAAATATTTATTTGAATCGATAGTTTGCACCTTGCAATTTAATGTTTAAAGATAATTTCATGCAAATGTTGACCGCGGCTGCGTCTCAGGTAGCCTATCCGCTGAGTCCAATTTTGGCATACTCTTTCACACATATCGGCCGGTATCTCACGAATGAATGCATGGATGTTGGCTTCCAGTGCGTCAATCGAAGCGGGCTTGTCCCTATAGACATTAACCTTGACATACCCCCACAAAAAATAATCTAATGGTGTCAAATCGCACGATCTAGGCGGCCAATTGACCGGCCCGAAACGTGAAATTAACTGTTCACCAAACTCGCCTCGCAATTGCGCCATTGTTTTGCGTGCTGTGTGGCATTTGGCACCGTCTTGTTGAAACCACATATCATGCAAGTCAAGAACTTCCATTTCGGGCAAAAAAAAGTTTGTTATCATCGCTCGGTAGCGTTCACCATTGACAGTAACGCTGCGATTCGCATCATCTTTGAAGAAATATGGCCCAATAATGCCGCCGGCCCATAAACCGCACCAAACAGTGGCTTTTTCGGGATGCATTGGTAGCTGTTGCAATGCTTCTGGCTGATCTTCACTCCAAATGCGGCAATTATGCTTATTTACGTACCCATTCAACCAAAAATGAGCCTCATCGCTGAACACAATTTTTCGATAAAAAAGCGGATCCTCGGCCAGCTTTCAAAGAGCCCATTCACCAAAAATTCGGCGTTGTGGTAGGTCGGCTGGCTTTAGTTCTTGCACCAGCTGTATCTTAAAAGGCTTTACGCCCAAATCCTTCCGCAAAATTTTCCACGTAGTGCTGTAACAAAGGCCTAACTGCTGGGAACGGCGCCGAATCGACATTTCGCGGTCTTCTGTCACACTAGCTGATACGGCCGCAATATTTTCTTCACTACGCACAGTACGTAAACGTGTTGGTGGTTTAATGTCCAACAAAGTAAATTTGGTGCGAAATTTGGTCACAATCTTCCGAATAGACTGCTCAGAAGGTCGAGAATGCCGACCATAAAATGGAAGCAGCGCGCGATGAACATTTCGAACCGAGCACGAATTTCGATAGTAAAATTCAATAATTTGCAAGCGTTGTTCATTTGTTAGACGATCCATGGTTAAATTGCAAACCAAACTAAAGCTGTTTGACAGTGACACAAGGTACTAAACACACGTCAGCTGTCAAAACCAGTGTTGCCAAAACCAAACCAGCTAAAAAATCACCCGTTATTTTAATTTTCTCCCTTCTGTAAAGCGCTGAAATCATTCCGCATTCGGAGTCATTCACAGTCAGAAGGAAAACCTTGTATCTGTAGGAATGCTCTAACTTGAGATAAAAGATCAAATTGAGTAGTTTAGTGAAAAAAGACAAAACATTTTTCACTTTTGTATAGAAGTGAAATTAATACAGCTAGGCTTTTATTGTCTTTCGTAAAAATCATAACATTCCATTTTCAACAGTTTAAAGTTGCCGGGAGTATAATTTCTAGGAGTGCGCAAACAAAAAGCAGTTTTCAGTGCGAAGCTGAAATTAAATGTTTTTTTCGTTTGCTTTTCTTTAAATTCAAAAAAAGTTAGGCCTCAAAAGTCAAGATGTTATGCCAAACCAAATGTTTTTCGAATGAACCTTTGTAAATGAAGTTGCTGTCAGTCAGTCTTCAAAAGGTTTCTGATGTAATTTTCGAGATGATTCATATAATAGGAACTTATTGCGGCGATAATTTTGCTATTTTTCTTTAAGGTAAGTCCGCACTTGACGGAACTGGACCGCAAGTAAACTACAAAACATTTTTTTGATTTTTGAGATACCACAATAGTGAGTTTAAAATTCTTCTCAACTGATGAGCTTTTCTTTTCTTTTTCTCTGTAATTGTTGCTGGTTGTGTTGTTGTTTCTCATGATGATGAGCTTTGTGATACCGCTGCACATGACGGCGTTGTTGTTCCTGTTATTCTTGCTGATTATGTTATTATCATAATGTTATTATTATTATTATTATTATTATTTTTGTTATTATTACTAATATTATTATTATTATTATGGTGATGTTTGTAATGTTATTGATAATTCTTTCAATGAAGTTGACAGTCATGTTAATTTAACTCTTACCCGAGACAAATTAAAAAATGTATTTCATTACACTGTTTATTCATAAGACATTACAATATACTCGTATTTGTTGCTTACTTTTAACTTAATTTATACATTTTATTTTTTACTGCTATTGTTGTTATAAAAAGCTTAAGTTTTTTTGAAAACCAAATGTGATATTTTTTTAAACTATATGTGCAATAAAAAAAATTTATTTTTGAGTGCAATACTATTTTTAATTTCCAGAATGTGACCAGGGGGGGGGGGGGGCTTGGGCAAAATCCTGGATCCTGGGTTTGTTTGCCGATAGCAACATCTGCGTCAAAAAATGACGATCATTAAATGATCAAACTGACTTTAAAAACGGCCCTAGTCAAGATTAGGAGCTTCAGCAAATTTCAACTTCTTAGCGTTAGACATTAGTGGTTCCTGAAGATATATAGGAGTACAAAAATCAATGAAAGCGTAAAGCAATCCATACACGATTCAATTTCAAATAAATTTATGTTTCGTACCGTAACACACAATATAAACATATTTGAAAGACTACTGCTTCAGCTGTATAAATTCAGACAATACTCAGGCAAAAGACTCGAACAGAGACAACAACAAGTACGTTTGAAGTGAGTGTGTGGGATTTAAGGTGGGGTTGAACTGCATTTCGACCTCCTTGTAAATATGGTGAAGAGTTTGACAGAACATCAAATGACTTGTCTACACATAGTTCAACAAAGTTGAAAACTTTCACATCAATCCGAAAAAAATTAAAATCTTTTGATTTTCTTCAACTCAATCGTCAACCTTTAAATTAAATTTAAAATTAATGACATCCCCACACACAAGTTGATTTGATAAGCTTGACGTTAAACTGACAATTTGAACTTTGAATCGTGTATGGAGTGTTTAATTGACTGATTCATGACTCACTGACAGATCATCCAAATTATGGTGCACATCCCGACATCCAGGAGCCTTATAATCTATGAAAAAATTTGAGTTTTTCCAAACTCGTTTTTAAATGAATAAAAGTTTGAAAGGTTTAATTTGTATTGTCTAAAAGACTATAAAAACTTAACCAGTGAACCCAGACAAATCTAGTCAGTGAATATTAAATAAAAAATGTTGTTCCTAACTTTGAGTTATTTCTATATAACTCTACTTAAACTAAATACTTGGCATACCTACTTTTAATCTTATGACTTTTCTTGGCTGATTTGTTTTACAGATGTTTTAAACATAAACTTGGATTTCTTTTTAAGAAAGCGATTGGTTTTTGAAAATAAACCATCGTTTCTAAGCAGCAACCAATTAACTTCACTCTTAGGAAACCAGTAAAGTGTTGTTTTAAACACATTATTTTTTGAAAATTAAAAATTTGTTTAGTCAAAACAACACAAGTGGAGTTGTGTGGTTTTGCCCAAACGTAATATAAAAAATAAAACTGAAGTGTTGTTAGAGCCACGGAATATCTTGTGATTCAGGTCACTTAGACCTAAGCTCTTAAGACCAAAGGAAAATCGATTTTCTTCTGTATAATTCTGCATTCATAACTCAATTTAGAAAAGAAATAGGCTTATGTTGTTTTGACTAAACTCCATAGAGTTTGGGTAGGAATAGTGGTTATGTTCTCAAAATAAACTTATCCCGCAAAACAATTTTTCAAATCTGGTGGGTATAGCTGTGACAGAAACTGATCACCACGATTTTTGACAGTACTTGTAACATTTCGTGTGCACAGAAATTTGTGTTGCAGGAATTTGCAAGATTTCCAACGGAGGGGAAATTATTTGCTCTCTCATTGCGCTCCTCCATGCAACTTTTTTGAGTTAACAAACAGGAATTTGTGCAAGAATTTTCACGTTAACAAACACATCTAGTTTCATGCAAAAAAAAACAATGCTGTCATGTAATGTCATGCAAAACGTTGGAACGGCGATTGTTTCGCATGCGAATAAAATATTTTTTTTTTTATGGTCAGCCTACACTTCAAAAAAAAATATATATGCACCTCAAGGCATAACTTGCATGCAAATGGTTTTGCATCCTAAAATAATTATTTTCAATTTTTAGGCCTATAGTTTATTAGTTAAGAGTAAATTTACGACTCAATGGGTGGTTTAGGCCAATGCAAACATTTTTTGCCTTGAATATTATACAATTTAGTGCACAGAATAGGTGGAAAATTGTTTTGAAAATTTTAATTTTTTCGTATAGAAACCTTAAACTAAGCTAGAAGGAATACAATTGTTTGTATATTATGAATGTTTCACTCTAGAAGGTGAAAATAATTACTTCATATGGAAAAGCCAAGACGGTATGCAAGTGGTATTCTTCGTTTAGTTTTCGTTAACTTCCCCGTCGGACGGGAGAGCATTCACCGACCGTTCTTTCGTAAGTGGACGTATGCAAAATCTTAAGATTACCATGGTTGACTTGTGAAATTTACGTTTCGAAGATTAATTTTCGATTGGTTTGGACATAAGCTTCCAATAGCTTTCACCTATTCTAAAGTTCTACCTTAGAAGGTAAGGAAAGAGTTGAAAACTATGCATCAAGCGCCAAATGCTTTTTAGTGTGCTTCCGCCAATTTTATTTTAAATACGTCCACTAACGAAAGAAGGGTACTTGAGCGTTTTTCCATCTGACGGGAGAAGTAAACGAAAACTAAACGAAGAATACCCCTCCGCAATGCAATTATGTGCGCGTCATATAGATTAATTGTTTTTGCCCGGATTCGTAAGGCAGCGTACGTTTGCTTCCGCCTATTCTAGTTCTACCTTTAATCAGATTTCACCTTTAATCAATGCCGCCCGAAGAACGTCAAATGCGACTTCTTCGTTGAGCATTTAACAGCATTGCCATTTGTCAAAACTTATATAATAGTATGAGTAGTTAAATAAGTACTGAAATTGAAAATATTGTAATATTTTCTCCGGTTCGTTAATAAAACTTATTCACTTTATTTAAATTCACCACTTATTTACTTTACAAAATAAAACAGTTTACTTTTACAACCACAAAACAATTTATTGTTCACCACTGAAATTAATTCACCACTTTACTTTTGTTACTACCAACTTTATTCATTCACGATTGAAAATAAACTGCGTCCTCTGCCGGTCAGACATGTGCTTTTATACTTTTCACAAGGTTCCCAAAAAAGCTTGAAGGTTCTAGTATTTGCTTACAGAGCTTTCCATAGGGGAAATTTCCCATAAATTTCCCTTTCCAAAGCTTTCGATTAAACGTTTAGTATTGGAAGTTCGAAAGTTCACCAAACTCTCCGTAGGTTGGTTTGTGTCTGTCAAATTCAAAATTCGGTGTTTCTTTTACTCAAGAGTGGTTATAGTTTATTCGAGAGTCGTTATAGTTGTCAAGAAGCCAAAGATTAAGTAACGACTGAAGTATACTTTATTGAATAGCATAATATGAATTATGATTTACATAGTACAAATCGACATAGTAAAGTATATAATACAAGTGTCATCTCCCCTTGTTTAAAGAATTTAAATAAAAACAAATATTTCATTAAGTTAAATCAAAAAGAACATTATTGTTAAAAATTCAAAGGAACAATTTTAATTCAGTAAAATGATTTAAAATAAGTGATAAGTATTGTAGTTTATAGAGTTCAAGAAAATAAATTAATGACTATAAAATATGATGTTAAGATGTTAAGATGTTAAGTTAGTAAGAAATTAAAGTTTAGTAACTGTAGATGTGTAGCGATCGGGTTTTCTTAGGACTCGTCTGTATCTTGTCGTCTTGGCTGTGAAGTTCGAGTTTCTTGAGTCTGGTATCATATTAATTTGAGCTGGTGCAATTGCATCTGGTGTTAATCTGATAGGCACTTTCGGTTTGCTAGCGTTGGTGATGTTAGAGTTTGATTGTTCGGCATTTGCAGGAGGTATAATCGCTGTTACTGATTTTGGAGCTTGGATGGTAGATTTGGTTGGCTGGATGTGAATCGTGTTTCGTCGCAGAAGCTTTCCATCATTTGTCCTTATTGCAAGCGACCTCGGTGCTTGATTTGGTAACATCTCGACGACTCCAGTTATCCAATCTCGGTGTTTCCTTTGTATGCGTACTCTATCTCCAGCTTGAAAGGGTTTAAATATGGTAGCACTGCTGTCGTAGTTTTCTTTGTAATTTTGTCGCAATTTAGTAATATTTTCATGTACATCCGGTATTATCTTTGGTTTGAGAAGTTCTGAAGAAACTGGTAGTATCGTTCTTGTAAGCCTACTCATTAGGCGTTGGTTTGGTGATTGCAGGCTTTCATTTCGAGGTGAATTTCGATAGTTGAGAAGCGCTAGAAAGGGGTCTGTTTTGACTTTGTAGTATTTCTTCAGCATAGACTTCGCAATTTGCACGTACCGTTTGGCCAGGCCGTTTGATCGTGGATAGTAGGGACTTGAAGTTTGGTGTTGAATGTCCCAGTCTTTAGTAAACGTGGCAAATTCTCTGGATTCAAATTGTGATCTGTTATCAGATTCCATGACAGATGGGATGCCATGTGTTGCAAACCAAACCTTCAGAGCATTTATGACGTCAGTTTTTGTTGTATGTTTAAGTTCTGAATAGTCGAAAAAACCAGAGTAGCTATCTGCAATTAATAAAAAATCATTATTATGGAAATGAAAAATATCGATCGCTACTATTTCCCAGGGAAGAGTGGGAACGGTTTTAATAATTAATGGTTCCTTGGGCTTAGATGGTTGATAGGATTGGCAAATGCTGCATCCTTCTACAAAATTTTTTACATTACTGTGCATTCCTAACCAGAAAAAGGTTGCACGCGCACGGTGTAAGCATCTTTGCATTCCAAAATGGCTTTTGTGAATAAGTGTGAGGGTTTCTAGTTGCAGAGTTTTAGGAATTATAATTTTAGTGGCTTTGTAGATGATTCCATCTTTGAAGGTTAGCTCCTCCCGAAAGTTCCAATAGTTTCTGATCGTGGTTGGGAGGTCAGTGTCCCTTTCCGGCCAACCCTGTAATATAAATTTTTTATTAGTGTTAGTTCTGGATCGTTTGATGTTTCTTGTTTCAATTTTGATTTTGCTATAGCGCTCAATTCTGTTAACGCATGTATTTTTATGTCATCGTCCGGTATTTTATTGATTTCATTGGTGCAGTTCCTGCTTAATGTGTCAGCAAGTTTCGATAGTAAGCTTCTGTCCATAAACATACTCATGAAACTTTTCACAAGCAAAACGTATCGCTGTGGCCTCCTTTTCAATCTGAGCATAGGCTTTTTGAGTGCTCGTCAGCGCTCGGGAGGCGTAAGCTATTGGTTGATCATTTTGAAGGAGTGCTGCTCCTAGATTGTGTTGGCTTGCGTCCACTTGCAGTTTCACATCGAGGTTAGGGTCGTAGTACCGCAGTAATGGGGTTGAAGAAAATGATTTTTTGAGAGCTTCGAACGAAGCTTGTTGATTCTTATCCCAGACCCATGAAACGTCTTTTTTAAGGAGTTCGCGAAGTGGATGAGTGATTTCTGATAGGTTTGTAATAAATTTCGAAAGATATGTTGCCATACCCAGAATTCTTTGCAGTTCTGTTCGATTTTTGGGTACTTCTAACTGCTCGATTGCTACAGTTTTTTCAGGATCGGCACGTACACCTGTTGAGGTTAGAATGTGGCTGAAATATCTTATTTTCGTAGCATCGAAAACACATTTATCCCTGTTTAGTTTTAGACCAGCATTAGATAGTACTTTGATGACCTTACCTGTGAGGTGCTGCAGTTCTTCTTTAGTTTTTGCATGAATTAAGATGTCATCAATAGCAACTTCAGTGTTTTGGCATCCTTCTAGAGTTTTCTGCATAAAACTTTGATAGACTTCTGGTGCACATGCAAGTCCAAATGGAAGTCTCGTAGAAGAGAATAGACCCCAAGGTGTTGACATCGTGAGGTATTGCTGTATTCTCTTTGACACCTCGATCTGCGAAAAGCCCCTCGTACAATCTAATAACGTAAAGAATTTAGATCCCTTTATATTTGCTGTTATATGTCAATTGTCAGTAAATGATGGTAACGCCTACGTATATTTTTATTAACATCTGTTGGGTCGATACAAACCCTGATTTTGTTCTTCTTTCTTACCACTACCATAGGTGAAACAGCAGGGGGAAATCCTTCAGTTTTTGGATTGAATGTGGAAATTTTCTTGGTGCGTAATGATCAAACTTTGGATTTTCAATGAGGTCAATGTCGTATACAAAATCTTTGACCTTTCCAAGTCCTTCAAATACTTCGTTATCCAAAATTATTTCTTTGACGCGCAACACTAGAGAACACTTTTCACAGTCATCTTTGCCAAGTATGGGTTCACAGTCTGGAAAATCTTTTACTACTAGGAATTTTATTCTCTGATTTTTATTCCGCACAACGCAGTTCAAATTTAATTCACCATGGAGATCGATTTTAGTTCCACCGAAAGCTACTAGCTGCTGTTTTGTTGGCTTCAATTTATTTAAATTTGATTTATTTATAAAACTTGGTGGAAGTACGTGGCACTGCGCGGCGGTATCAAGTTTTACTTTAATTGTTTTTTCATTGACTTTTATATCTTCGTACCAATTTTTTGTTTCGTCTTTATTTGTTTCAGACTTTGTAAGGGATAGCACGAATAAACCACTTGAATCATCACTTGAATCATCACTCATGTTGTCTCTTTCTTCAATAGGTCGTGTGTTTTCTTGTAGTGTGTATACTTTTTGTCTCTTGTCGTACTTTCTTTTTCGTTGAAAGCACATCTCGGCAAAATGACCACTTCGCTTACAGTTCTGGAATTTATGTTTATATGCTGGGCATTAATTTTTTCATGCTCTGTACAACAACGCTTGCACTTATACGTGTGAGTAGGTTTCGGCTTTGCTGATTTTTTGTGATAGTGTGGGGCATATTTTTTTATTGAATCAACTGCTGCTGTTTCGGGCTAATGCAATTCGCGTAATTGCTGTGATGCTATCTCACTTGCCCTAGATACTTTTATTGCTTGGTCCAGTTTGATTTCGTCTTCGGCTAATAATTTTTCACGCACACTATCGTTTCTTATACTCATTACTATTTTGTCCCGCAATAATGAATCTTCTAGAGTATCGAAAGCACATTTTTTTGACTGATTTTTATTTTTGTAAAAAATTGTTCAAAACTTTCTCCTTCACCTTGGTTGAGTGTATTGAAAGTGTATCTTTCAAATGTCAAGCTTATCTTGGGAGAAAAATACTCGTAAAATTTAGCTATTATGGCTGACACGTTATTCTTCTTGGCCTCTGTGAAGGAAAAAGAATTATATATATTTGCTGCATCTGCTCCTATACAAGACATGAAAGTTGCCACTTGGATTTCCTCTGATTTCCTATTTAATTGTGCAGCTATTTCAAACCATTTGTAAGGCTGGATCCAATTTTTCCACATATAATAGTGGCTTACTTATGCCAAGTCTGGTCAGCTTTAGATAAAGACCCTCTAACCATACGGTGTCGAAGGCCTTCTCCAAATCAACCAGACAGGCACCCGTACACTGCTTCTTAGATTTGTTCCATTGGACATCAGAAACGAGCTTAGACGCGGCATGAATGGTGTCATGTCCCGCCCTTAAACCGAACTGATTGTCCGGTATGATATTATTGTCCTCTGCCCACTTAGACAGAGCTCTATTGATAACCTTTTCGAATACCTTGCTTATACTCGAGAGAAGACTTATAGACCGGAGATTCGCCGGATTGGAGTTGTCCTTTCCCTTTTTCGGGAGAGGATGCACCACACCTGTCTTCCACCGCACTGGATAATATGCATTATTTAGAGCGTTATTAAACAGAGTGGTATAAATATCTACTGCTTCTTGAGGTAAATGTCGAAGTACAACGTTGGATATGCCCTCGACTCCTGCTGACTTCTTCTTCTTTAATGAATCGAAGATGAGCTGAAGCTCCACCTTCGAAATTATCAGGAAACTGGGCCCATTTCGCTCGGCGATTATGGCGTTTGCCAAATGATCTTCATTGAACCCGGTGAAACCAAGGTTTTCTGATTGCCATTGCGTGATGTCATTCCGATGGTGGAAGTGATGGAGCAAGGCTCTGTTTTCCAGGTCATGATTCGGGCGAATACATGCATTCACCTTGTACACTTGCTGGAAAACAGCCCCCACAGCCTCCACTTTCTCCTGCGGATCTTCGACAGTAAAGAGGTCATCGTCCCAGACGGCATCCTCTAGATTAATTGCTGCTGTCAGAAGTACGTCTCTGTTGTCTGTCGTTCTCTGGAGCTTAAGACAAGGAAGGTCGTTCTGATCATTCCTTCTAAATATCTTGTTAATTTGCGGAAACATGCTCGGGTCGCTTACATTAACGGCCGGAATTTTGTTATCCCAATACAAATTAATTGACAACCGATAGTTCTCTTTAATTAGTTGGTTGATGTTCTTGGTCGATGACTTCAGTGTCCTAATCTCCAGATGGTGAGGGTCAGTAAACCGTCTGTACAAGAGTTTGGGTCTTGTCAGCAGTCCACTTTTTTGTCTGTTTTTTTTTTTTTTTTTTTTTTTTAAATTCATTTTTATTTTTCAATTTTCTTAAAACTATCATAAAGCTAGACAAAAATTCAAAAAAAAAACTAGCCTACTTATCAATATCTTAAAACTACATAATAGATATTTTTTTCTGGATTAGCCGCGTTATAAGAATTTTAAGAGTGCACTTTGGTACTCACCCCGAACGTTTCGCATCAAGTTGCATTGAACGTGGTCCCGGTGGGCAAGAGAATCCTGATGTTCTCAATTTTTGCAGCTGTTCTGTACACAATTAGGTCGTCGGCATACGCAATTGCCTGAGTTAGACTACTTATCAGATCGCTGGTGTAAATGCTGAATAGAATCGGTGAGTTTACCGCTCCCTGCTAAAGACCATTTTTAATACTAAAGGTTGTGGCAGAAGTTACATTGCCACTCTTGACAACAAACTTTCAACCATTGAGCATATCATAGAGCATATATTACAGTGGTTTACTAATGCCAAGTCTGGTCAGCTTTAGATACAGACCCTCTAGCCATACGGTGTCGAAGGCCTTCTCCAAATCAATCAAACAGGCACCCGTACACTGCTTCTTAGATTTGTTTCATTGGACATCAGAAACGAGCTTAGACGCGTCATGAATGGTGTCATGTCCCGCCTTTAAACCGAACTGATTGTCCCGTATGATATTATTGTTTTCTGCCCACTTAGACAGAGCTCTATTGATAACTTTTTGAATACCTTGCTGATACTCGGAAGAAGACTTATCGACCGGAGATTCGTCGGATTAGAGTTGTCCTTTCCCTTTTTCGGGAGAGGATGCACCACTGCTGTCTTCCACCGCACTGGATAATATGCATTATTCAGAGCGTCGTTAAACAAAGTGGTATAAATGTCTACTGCTTCTTGAGGTAAATGTCGGAGTACAACGTTGGATATGCCCTCGACTCCTGCTGACTTCTTCTTCTTTAATGAGGATGAGCTGAAGCTCCACCTTCGTAATTAACAGGGAACTGGGCCCATTTCGCTCGGCGATTATGGCGTATGCCAAATGATCTTCATTTAGCCCGGTGAAACCCAGGTTCTCTGATCGCCATTGCGTGATGTCATTACGAAGGTAGAAGTGATGGAGCAAGGCTCTGTTTTCCAGGTCATGATTGGGGTGAATGCACGCATTCACCTTGTACACTTGCTGGAAAGCAGCCCCCACAGCCTCCACCTTCTCCTGCGGATCTTCGACAATAAAGAGGTCATCGTCCAAGACGGCGTCCTCTGTATTAATTGCTGCTGTCAGAAGTACGTCTCTGTTGTTTGTCGTTCTCTGGAGCTTAAGACAAGGAAGGTCGTTTTGATCATTCCTTCTAAATATCTTCTTAATTTGGGGAAACATGCTCGGTTCGCTAGAATTAACGGCCCAAATTTTGTTATCCCAATACAAATTAATTGACAACCGATAGTTCTCTTTAATTAGTTGGTTGATGTTCTTGATCGACGACTTCAGTGTCCTAATCTCCAGATGGTGAGGGTCAGTAAACCGTCGGTACAAGAGTTTGAGTCTTGTCAGCAGTCCACTTTTTTGTCTGTGTAATGCATCAATGGTCGCATTCCGGTACATGTCGGTTGCGTCCCGTTGCTTATATTTCGGTATTGTTCTGTTCATTGTTCGTTTGATTGCCTCATCCATTTGTTCTTGGTATTGGTCTATTTCGTTATTTGTCAAATTCCTGTCATTTGGTGGGGATATGTTATTTGAACTGATTTCGCTCGATAAGGCATTGGTAAAGCATGGTCAGCGCATCTTACTGTAATTGTAAGTATGCACAGGTACATACTCATCCAAATCCACGAGCTCGTTCGGAAGCTGTATTACGGCGGCGAGTCCGCAGTGATTACTGTCGTACTCGATCGTTCGTAAACAGTTTCTTGGTCTTTGACCCACAGAGTCAGTAATTGTCAGTCTTGCGTCTATTAGCAATAGATCCAGATAGGCACCGCTTCTTGGAAACGATGGCCGATCGGTAGCCAGCAGGTCAACACCATATTCAGTGTTGTATCGACTCATCCAATTGAAAAGATGAATACCTCTTTGATTTTGAATTTGATTTCCCCAATCTTGGTGTTTGGCATTCAAATCACCGGCCATGAGAAAGTAATTTTCTTCCAAGCTCAAACGTAGACATTCGAAAAGTCTTTCAAGCTCTGTCATAAAATCAGTTGCGCCTGGCGCCTTTGGCACTAGGGCTGGTTGGGCTGCCTTAGCTGCAGGCTGTACCGTTTTTCCATTCCCTGCCGCCGTTTGGGCGTAGGAAATTTGGGAATTAACGGGCGTTGCTGTAGGAGCACGCGTTGATGGGCGTATCTCTACCGCTGTCTGCTTAGCCGCTTTGTTATTTCTTATTTGCTGAAAAGGTGAGCAACCCCGATAATTAGCAGGTTACCCCACCTTTCCGCAAAGCGCACATTTAAGCTGGGTCATGTCTTCGACCCGTTCCTCACCGACCTTACACTCACCTTGATGTGGTCCTCACCACACTTAACGCAGCGTGACTGCATTTCGCAGTTTGCTGCAGCGTGGCCGAACCTTTGGCAGCGCATGCATTGAAGCATGTCGCCACGTCTCTTTAATTTATCCCAAGTAACAACCTGGTAGTTGAGGACGGAGATACTCCTCAACCTATCCAGTTTGCTGTTGGGCGATAGCTGAACTAGGAAGAACGGCAAAGACCGCTTCTCCCGTCTGGCTCTGACTGTAGCGAACGGCTTGGCCCCGATAAAGTCGGGATCGTCGCTCGCTTTTTGACGAAGCTCATTTAAGAGCAAATGTGGTTCCGTGCAGGAATCTATGCCCTTCAAGAGGACCGTTTGGTATGTATCCACTTTGGGGGTAAAACTGAAGAACTCAGTCGTGGATTTCTTTAATAATTCCTTAATAATTTTGTGCTGCTCCACTGTAGAGCAGTGGATAGCATGTCTATCTTTACTTAATCACTTAGTTAAAAAGTTTTGGCCTATGGCCGACTTACATAGTTCAATGGTTTCCTGAAGTTCCATTTTGTATGTATTAATAGGTGCCACCTTTTCTTTATTATTTTGGGGTGGCTGTGGCTGCTGCTGGTGAACTCCCTGCTGCTGCTCGTGCCGCTGCTGTCGACTCCGCTCCTGTGGTTTTTGTTGTTGCTGCTGCTTTTGTTTTTGTGTGCGTTGCACTTTCGGTTGCTACTGTGGTTGCTCGGTTGGCAGCTGTTGTTGTTGCTGCTCCTGTTGGCTCTTCTGTAGCAGTTGTTGTTGTTGCTGCTGGGCTTGCCTTTGCTCTGGCTGCCCCATCCCTTGTTGTGGTGCTACATTTAATGGCGCCTGTAGCGCTTTTTTGCCCTCACGCTCCTGCCTCTAAAGCTCTCTTCGCGCTTCTTGTTTTGTTTTTAGGGCTTGAACCAAGGAGGTTACTATGAAATTAAGCCTTTCCATCTCCCCCCGAATGGCATCGATTTTTTCGCTGATGGCCTGCTCCTCGAGTGTTTCTTGTGCCTCAGTTTCCTCTTCGGAGGACGCCTCTGGTGTGGTTAAATCCACAAGCAAATTGCTGTTGGAGTCACCCGTTGTATATAGTCCCTCGCCACCTTCGGACATGTATTCGATGTCGTCATCGGATGGCGAGGTATCCAATTGTTGTTGGATTTTTGCTGCCTGTTGTTTTGGCTGTGCGCGCCGTCTCCTTCACCCCGGCTGGCAGCTGGGCTGAGGTGGTGGTGGAGCGGCGCTTGAGCTAGTTCGATGCACAGCTTATCCTCTTTCTCCTCTTATTCTTGCTATCGACTGTTGGTGCCGTTGATGTTTTTGCCGTGGTTGCTACGATACTGGTTGACGGTATGGCTGGTGGTGCCATCGCCTGCTTGGTTTTTGTTGTTGTTGCGTCGGCATTAGCCGTAGCCTTAGCTGGTGGTGCCATATCTGGCTTTATTATTGTTGTTGCCATGGCACCTTCGATGTCCCCGCTGTGTTGCTGGATTGCATTAGCTACTCTTCCCACTCAATGCAGTTTTCTACTTCACGATTATGAAAAAAAGCAGCCAAATAATTATTGCCCGGCTGGGATTCGAACCCACTATCTCTGGATTCTCGGTCTGACACCTCTTTTTTTTTTTCTTTTTTTTTTTGTAAATTCATTTTTCTTTTTCAATTATCTTAGAACTATCTTAAAGCTAGACAAAAATTCATAGAAACTAGCCTACTTATCAATATCTTAAAACTAACTTACTGGCCCCAGCCGGGCGCTCTAAGTTAAACTAGAATAACTTAATGCTAATGCCTTTCGGCCTAAGAACTATCTTAATACTAAATCCTGGTCGGTTTTATTTTTTACCGAGAAGAATTTCACAAAAAAACTCGATATCTATGTCTTTTTTTTTGGTTTTATATAAAACTTACAAACTACATAAAACTGAATTAAAGCTAATTAAAACTACTTAAGACTACTTACAACTAATTTTAAACGAATTACAACCTACTTATAAGCTACTTACAAACTAGAACAGCCACAGCAAGCATTTTCCAGTTTTATATATTGTTTTGTATTTTTGTTGATTTTATAATTTTTTTTTTTTTTTTTTTTTTTTTTTTTTTTTTTTTTGGAGCCACCCTGACTGTCCCTAAGCAAATAGCAAGCTCAACTATTAAATGTCTGAAGGAACTTCCTCTTCGTTTTTCAACCACCAGAACTGGTTCTCCTGCTTTACCCTATCTCTTCGGTCCCGTTCGGACACAGTCCTACTGAACCGAAGGTGCTCAGCTCCGTCTTGTGCGAGGACGTCTCGACTGTAAAGGAGCCGCCGATCTACAGTTCTACGGCCGACGTGGTAGATTAGCGGAACCGCCGCTCTATCCTGGATCAGCCCTCGACTGTCTAGGTGGAGGAATGCATCGGGCGGAATAAAGCCGCTTAGATGCACACTCTCGTAGTATTCGTTGTTGGGGTAGTAAGCCCCGAAAATTAAGCTGTTAGACGAGGACATCGCTCTTGCAATGTGACCTCGAATAAGCTTCAGCAAGAAATTATCTATCCTGTTTATGTTGGCCCCGTTGTATAGAGCCAGGTTGGAATAGTAGTGTTTGTACTCCGACTCTGGTGTTCTGTGCAATCCAAGGCAGCGTCGAAGACACTGCCTCTCAAACACCCGAATCTTTTCCATTTGAGATGGGGCAACGTTGAACCAAACCGGGCATCCATAGGCAATCATCGGCCGGATAAGGGTCATGTAGCAAATCACCTTCACCCTGCTGTCAACCCGGCTGCTATAAAACAACCGTTTCGTCAGGGCAAAAGCTCCCCTAGCCCTGGCCAGAGCAGCATTTATATGTCTGTCGAAATACAAATACTGATCCATCCAGATGCCAAGGTACTTTACTACACTTTTACTCACCATTGGATGTCCATTTGGCCCTACGATCACCAGCTTGTGCCAGTTCTTTCTCGTATCCCTTGTGGCTCTAAGCAACGGAGTCCTAAACAAGATAGTTTCTGATTTCTGAAAGTTGATTTTCAACTTCCAGTCATCGCAATATTGCTGAATCTTCTCGAAGTCACGCTGCAAAAGAATCCTGATGACCTCGACTTTTGGAGCTGTTCTGTACGCAATTAGATCGTCGGTATACGCAATTGCCTGAGTTAGACTACTTATCAGATCGCTGGTGTAAATGCTGAATAGAATCGGCGAGTTGACCGCTCCCTGCTGAAGACCATTTTTAGTATTAAAGGTTGTGGCAGAAGTTACATTGCCACTTTTGACAACAAACTTTCTGCCATTGAGCATATCATAAAGCATATACAATAGTGGTTTACTAATGCCAAGTCTGGTAAGCTTTAGATAAAGACCCTCTAACCATACGGTGTCGAAGGCCTTCTCCAAATCAACCATACAGGCACCCGTACACTGCTTCTTAGATTTGTTCCATTGGACATCAGAAACGAGTTTCGACGCGGCATGAATAGTGTCATGTCCCGCCTTAAAACCGAACTGATTGTCCGGTATGATATTATTGTCCTCTGCCCACTTAGACAGAGCTCTATTGATAACTTTTTCGAATACCTTGCTGATACTCGGAAGAAGACTTATCGACCGGAGATTCACCAGATTGGAGTTGTCCTTTCCCGTTTTCGGGAGAGGATGCACCACAGCTGTCTTCCACCGCACTGGATAATATGCATTATTCAGAGCGTTATTAAACAGAGTGGTATAAATGTCTACTGCTTCTTGAGGTAAATGTCGAAGTACAACGTTGGATATGCCATCGACTCCTGCTGACTTCTTTTTCTTTAATGAATCGAAGATGAGCTGGAGCTCCACCTTCGTAATTAACAAGGAACTGGGCCCATTTCGCTCAGTGATTATGGCGTTTGCCAAATGATCTTCATTGAACCCGGTGAAACCAAGGTTCTCTGATCGCCATTGCGTGATGTCATTCCGAAGGTAGAAGTGATGGAGTAAGGCTCTGTTTTCCAGGTCGTGATTCGGGCGAATGCACGCATTCACCTTGTACACTTGCTGGAAAGCAGCCCCCACAGCCTCCACTTTCTCCTGCGGATCTTCGACAATAAAGAGGTCATCGTCCAAGACGGCGTCCTCTGGATTAATTGCTGCTGTCAGAAGTACGTCTCTGTTGTTTGTCGTTCTCTGCAGCTTGAGACACGTTCGATTGAGATCGTTTTGATCATTCCTTCTAAATATCTTGTTAATTTGGGGAAACATGCTCGGTTCGCTAGAATTAACGGCCCGAATTTTGTTGTCCCAATACAAATTAATTGACAACCGATAGTTCTCTTTAATTAGTTGGTTGATGTTTTTGATCGACGACTTCAGTGTCCTAATCTCCAGATGGTGAGGGTCAGTAAACCGTCGGTACAAGAGTTTTAGTCTTGTCAGCAGTCCACTTTTTTGCCTGTGTAGTGCGTCAATGGTTGCGTTTCGATACATGTCGGTTGCGTCCCGTTGCTTGTATTTCGGTATTGTTCTGTTCATTGTTCGTTTGATTGTCTCATCCATTTTTTCTAGGTATTGGTCTATTTCGTTATTTGTCAAATTCCTGTCATTTGGTGGGGATATGTTGTTCGAACTGATTTGGCTCGATAAGGCGTTGGTAAAGCGTGGCCAGCGCATCTTACTGTAATTGTAAGTATGCACAGGTACATACTCACCCAATTCCACGAGCTCGTTCGGAAACTGTATTACGGTGGTGAGTCTGCAGTGATCACTGTCGTACTCGATCGTTCGTAAACAGTTTCTTTGTCTTTGACCCACAGAGTCAGTAATTGTCAGTCCTGCGTCTATTAGCAATAGATCCAGATAGGCACCGCTTCTTGGAAACGATGGCCGATCCGTAGTCAGCAGGTCGATACCATACTCAGTGTTGTATCGACTCATCCAATTGAAAAGATGAATACCTCTTTGATTTTGAATTTGATTTCCCCAATCTTGGTGTTTGGCATTCAAATCACCGGCCATGAGAAAGTAATTTTCTTCCAAGCTCAAGCGTAGACATTCGAAAAGTTTTTCAAGCTCTGTCATAAAATCAGTTGGCTGAGGTGATTCCGGTGCGTAAACCGCGATCACATACATTCGCTTCCCCTGTTGGAGAGGAATGCATACGATGCACGCCTCTAACACCCGAAATCTGCGCAGATCACTTTTATATATAACTTTATGATTAATGCCTTTTCGAATGAAGATTGCGACGCTCTCCCCTTGAGTGGAGTTGGGTCGATCTCTTCTAACGATATTGTAATTGTTGTTAGTCAACTTATGTTTCTGGTTCAGACTAGTTTCGCTGGCCATAAACACATCTGGACTTTGGTCTTTCAACAATTGGAAAAAATTAGCTCTACGTTCGGTCCTTATCAGTGAATTTACATTCACAGCAAGGATCCTAAGAGGCCTCTCCGACAGCGCACCTTTAACCTCTAATTTGCGTTAAGATAGGCAAAACAGAGTAGAGATAGTCTACCCTAGTCGCCTGCTCCTTTATCTGGTTGTGAAGTCCTGTCAACTGGCCTTGAATTGCCAGCAACATGCTTCTTATTTCGGCCTGAGCGTCCGGCGCCTTTGGCACTATGGCCGGTTGGGCTGCCTTAGCTGCAGGCTGTACCGTTTTTCCCCTTCCTGCCGCCATTTGGGCGTAGGAAATTTGGGAATTAACGGGCGTTGCTGTAGGAGCACGCGTTGATGGGCGTATCTCTACCGCTGTCTGCTTAACCGCTTTGTTGTTTCTTATTTGCCGGAAATCTGAGCAACCCCGATAATTAGCAGGGTGCCCCTCTTTTCCGCAAAGTGCACATTTAAGCTGGGTCATGTCTTGGACCTGTTCCTCACCGAGTTTACACTCCCCCTTGTTGTGGTCCTCACCAAACTTAACGCAGCGTGACTGCATTTCGCAATTTGCTGCAGCGTGGCCAAACCTTTGGCAGCGCATGCATTGAAGCATGTCGCCACGTCTCTTTAATTTATCCCAAGTAACAACCTGGTAGTTGATGACGGATATACTCCTCAACCTATCCAGTTTGCTGTTGGGCGATAGCTGAACTAGGAAGAATGGCAAAGACCGCTTCTCCCGTCTGGCTCTGACTGTAGCGAACGGCTTGACCCCGATAAAGTCGAGATCATCGTTCGCTTTTTGACGGAGCTCATTTAAGAGCACCTGTGGTTCCGTGCAGGAATCTATGCCCTTCAAGAGGACCGTCTGAAATTTATCCACTTTGAGAGTAAAACTGAAGAACTCAGTCGTGGATTTCTTTAACAATTCTTTTATAATTTTATGCTGCGCCACTGTTGAGCAGTGGATAGCATGTCTATCTTTATTTAAACGTTTAATAAAAAAGTTTTGGCCTATGGCCGACTTACATAGGTCAATAGTTTCCTGCAATTCCATTTTGTAAGTGTTGATTGGTGGCACTTTTTCTTTTTTATTTTGGGGCGGCTGTGGCTGCAGCTGGTGTTCTCCTCGCTGCTGCTGACTCTGCTCCTGTGGTTTTTGTTACTGCTGCTGCTGTTGCTGTTGTGTTTGCTTTCTCGGCCGTTGCTCCTTCGGCTGCTGCTGTTGTTGTTCCTTTGGCATCTGTTGTTGTTGCTGCTGCTCTTAAGCATTAAGGTCTGACTGCTTGTTTTTCTGTGGCATCTCTTGCTGTGGCGCTGCCTTTTTTGGCACCTGCACCACTTTTTTCTGCTTGCGCTCCTGCTTCTCCCTTTTGCGTCGAGCTTCTTGCTTTTGTCTGAGCGCTTCTATCAGTGGGGTCACGATGGCATTGAGACGTTCCATCTCCCCCCGAATGACATCTATTTTTTGGCTGATGCCCTGCTCGTCCAATTCTTGCGCCTCGTTTTCCTCTTCAGAGGACGCCTTTGGTGATGTGAGGTCAACAAGCAGATTGCTGTTCCTGTCCCCTCTTGTATACAATCCCTCGCCACCCTCTGACATATATTCGATGTCATCGTCGGATGGCGAGGTATCCAGTTGCTCTTGTATTTTTGCTGCTGCTGTGGTTTTGGCTGTGCGCGCCGTCTCCTTCACCCCAGCTGGCAGCTGGGCTCAGGTGATGGTGGAGCGGCGCTTCACGAGGTTCCTCCTCTTGTTTTTAGTGTCGGCTGTTGTTGCCGTTGGTGGGTGTGCCGTTCTTGCTACGGCACTTGTTGATGGCATGGCTGGTGGTGCCATCGCTTGCTTGGTTGTTTTTGTTGCTGCTACGGCTTTTGCTGGTGGTGCCATAGCTGGCTTTATAGTTGTTGCTGGGACACCTTTCGATGTCCCCGCCGTGTTGTTCGATGCCATTTGCTGTTTTTCCCACTCGATGAAGTTTTCGACTTGTCGATTATGGAAAAAAGCAGCTAAATAATTTTTCCCCGACTGGGACTCGAACCCGTGATCCTCAGGTTGTGGGTCTGCCACCTCTTCCTCTATGCTATTGGGAGTCGCTTGGTTAAAATTGAACTTTACTACGTTACTCCGAGATAATTACTTTTAATAAACTGGGAAGCCGAAAACGTCTACACACTTCCACAGTACGAGATCGACTGTCTGCCACCTCTTCCTCTGTGCTATTAACACAAAAAACTGAATTTGAATACGTCACTCCGAAATATTTAGTTTAAATTAACTGGGAAGCCGAAAACGTCTACACACTTCCACAGTACGAGATCGACTGATTTGTCTGTGTAATGCGTTAATGGTCGCGTTCCGATACATGTCGGTTGCGTCCCGTTGTTTGTATTTCGGTATTGTTCTGTTCATTGTTCGTTTGATTGTCTCATCCATTTGTTCTAAGTATTGGTCTATTTCGCTATTTGTCAAATTCCTGTCATTTGGTGGGGATATGTTGTTCAAAGTGATTTGGCTCGATAAGGCGTTGGTAAGCGTGGCCAGCACACCTTACTGTAATTGTAAGTATGCACAGGTACATACTCATCCAAATCCACGAGCTCGTTCGGAAGCTGTATTACGGCGGCGAGTCCGCAGTGATCACTGTCATATTTGATCGTTCGTAAACAGTTTCTTGGTCTTTGACCTACAGTGTCAGTAGTTGTCAGTCTTCCGTCTATTAGCAATAGATCCAGATAGGCAACGCTTCTTGGAAACGATGGCCAAACCGTAGCCAACAGGTCGACACCATATTCAGTGTTGAACGACTCATCCAATTGAAAAGATGAATACTTCTTTGATTCTGAATTTGATTTCCCCAATCTTGGTGTTTGGCATTCAAATCACCGGCCATAAGAAAGTAATTTTCTTCCAAGCTCAAGCGTAGACATTCGAAAAGTCTTTCAAGCTCTGTCATAAAGTCAGTTGGCTGAGGTGATGCTGGTGTATAAGCCGCGATCACATACATCACATACATTCACTTCCTCTGTTGGAGAGGAATGCACAACTGGGCTTTGGTCTTTCCAAAATTGGAAAAGATTAGCTCTACGTTCGGTCCTAATCAGTGAATTTACATTCACAGCAAGGATCCTAAGAGACCTCTCTGACAGCGCGCCTTTAACCTCTTATTTGTGTTAGGCTAGGCAAAACAGAGTAGAGATAGTCTACCCTAGTCGCCTGCTCCTTTATCTGGGTCTGAAGTCCTGTTAACTAGCCTTGTAATGCCAGCAACATGCTTCTTATTTCGGCCTGAGCGTCTGGCACCTTTGGCACTAGGGCTGGTTGGGCTGCCTTAGCTGCAGGCTGTACTGTTTTTCCATTTTTGCCGCCATTTGGGCTTAGGAAATTTGGGGATTAACGGGCGTTGCTGTAGGAGCACGCGTTGATGGGCGTTTCTCTACCGCTGTCTGCTTAGCCGCTTTATTGGTACGGATTTGCAAAAATGCTGAGCAACCCCGATAATTAGCAGGGTGCTCCTCCTTTCCGCAAAGTGCACATTTAAGCTGGGTCATGTCTTCGACCCGTTCCTCACCGAGCTTACACTCCCCCTTTATGTGGTCCTCACCACACTTAACGCAGCGTGACTGCATTTCGCAGTTTGCTGCAGCGGGCCAAACCCTTGGCAGCGCATGCATTGACGAATGTCACCGCGTCTCTTTAATCTATCCCAAGTTACAACCTTGTAGTTGAGGACGGAGATACTCCTCACACTATCCAGTTTGCTGCTGGGCGATAGTTGAACTAGGAAGAACGGCAAAGACCGCTTCTCTCGTCTGGCTCTGACTGTAGCGAACGGCTTGGCCCCGTTAAAGTCGAGATCATCGCTCGCTTTTTGATGGAGCTCATTTCAGAGCACCTGTGGTTCCGTGCAGGAATCTATGCCCTTCAAGAAGACCATTTGGTATTTATCCACTGTGGGGGTAAAACTGAAGAACTCAGTGGTGGATTTCGTTAGTAATTCTTTTATTATTTTGTGCTGTTCCACTGTGGAGCATTGGATAGCATGTCAATCTTTACTTAATCTTTTAATAAAAAGTTTTGGCCTATGGCCGACCTACACAGGTCTATGGTTTCCTGTAAATCCATTTTATTGGTGGCACCTTTTCTTTTTTATTTTGGGGCAGCTGTGGCTGCAGCTGGTGTTCTCCTCGCTGCTGCTGACTCTGCTCCTGTGGTTTTTGTTCTTGCTGCTGCTGTTGCTGTTTTGTTTGTTTTTTCGGCCGTTGCTCCTTCGGCTGCTGCTATTGTTGTTCACTTGGCATCTGTTGTTGTTGCTGCTGCTCTTGTGCATTAAGATCTGGCTGCTTGTTTTTTTGTAGCTCTTGTTTTGGCTTTGCTTTTTGCGGCACCTGTACCACTTTTTTTTGTTCGCGCTCCTGCCTCTCTCTTTCATGACAAGCCTCTTGCTTGTTTTTAAGAGCTTGTATCAGAGGGGTTCACGATGGCATTAAGGCGTTCCATCTGCCCTCGAATGGCATCTTTTTTTTGCTGATGGCTTGCTCATCAAGGGCGTCTTGCGCCTCATTTTCCTCTTCGGAGGACGCCTCTGGTGAGGTTAAATCAACAAGCACATTGCTGTTCGATTCTCCTGTAGTGTATAAACCCTCGCCACCTCCGGACATGTATTCGATGTCGTCATCGGGGTATCAAGTTGTTGATGAATTTTTGGTGCTGCTGTGGTTTTGGCTGTGCGCGCCGTCTCCTTCACCCAGGCTGGCAGCTAGGCTGAGGTGGTGGTGGAGTGGCGCTTAACAAGGTTGGGTACACAGCTTATCTTCTTCCTCCTTTTATGTTTTGCATCGGCTGTTGGTGCCTTTGGCGGGTGTGCCGTTGTTGCTACGACATTGGTTGATGGTATGGCTGGTGGTGCCATGGCTTGCTTGGTTGTTGTTGATGCTTTTGCACTAACCGTGGCTTTGCTTGGTGGTGCCATAGCTGGCTTTGTTGTTGTTGTTGGGACACCTTTCGATGTTCCCGCTATGTAATTGGATGACAGTTGCTGCTTCTCCTATTTAATGAAGTTTTCGACTTTGCGATTGTGGAAAAAAGCAGCTAAATACTTTTTGCCTGACTGGGACTCGAACTCGTGATCCTCCGTCGGCCATTTCTACCTCTGTGCTATTGCACTATTAAATAAAGTTGGTTTTAATTTGTACCTTGAGAAGTCACTCCGATTTTAATCAAATAACACTGTGAAAGCCAATAACGTGCGAACACTTCCATAGATCGAGATCGACGATAAGGACCAGCCTAATACTACATATATAAACAATTACAAAATCTAAATTAAATAAAACTGAAAATAGTTAGTGACATTTTGTATTTTGCTTATTAGAGCTATAAATAGTGTTAGATGTCACTTCAAAAAAAAAAAGACAAAATTAATCATTGTGGGGTGACAGTTTTTGTTGTTTTATTTTTCAAAATCAACAAAAAATTTACATAATATAGTTAAAATTAAAAAGAATTTGATTGACTAATTATTTAAGCAGTGTAAGAGAGCAAATCTTCTATCTTATGGTGATCAAAATCAAGAAGGCATGGTTTAACATTTATGAAAAATGTACTAAGAGTTCTTAAAACTCTTACATCAAGAGGAAGATAATTAAATAATTTACATCACACAACTGGGTAGGAGTTTCTATAATGAGTAGTGCGAAAAGATGGAACTTCGACAACATGACGGGCAACGCTACGTAAGTTAAGTGAGCCAAATATTGGGCTTTGCATATAGCCACCTCTCATAAAAAATATTTTAGAGACTCTTAAATAAAGCAATGTCTCTAAAAGGATTTTCAAAGATCTAAGCAATGGCATCGAATAGGCAAGGCGATGTGCGTTACTAATTTTTCTTTTGTAGAATGATGAATAGACTTATAGATTGGACATATTGACACCTCCCCAAACACTAAACCTATATGCAATATGAATGGAAGATTCCATGGTAAGCAGTTTTAAGTGTTCTATTTCAACAACATTTTCTCAACCGATAGAAACACCTAATAGAAGAGCGCAAGTACTGTTTAAGACCAGAAATGTGTTGCATGCAACTCATATTTTGATCAATCGTAGTACTAAGGTATTTAAAATTCTTGACAACTTCAATTTGATAATAGTTCGAGTTGCAAGCCGCATTATCATTAAAGGTAGCTTCGGGCACAGATGTACACACACAACCATTCAAGCTGAAACACTGACAATCAAGTAAGTGAAAGTTGACTTCTGCATGTGGTGGCTCAAGCAAACCTAATCTAAGAAACATTAACTTGGTTTTGCCACTTACAATTAACTTATGTGAAGCAAACCATATTCATAATAAGTGATTTTCATCGTTGCGATCAAGTGTCAAATACAGTGGACTTGTTGAGCCACACGCTATTCCAAGATCATCTGCAAAAGCCATAACTCTTCCTCAGCATAGACCTCCTCCGAAAATTCAAAACGCAGTTGTTTATTAAGTAAGGGATATTTTATATTAGTCACAATCTGTAGAGAAGTGAAACAGTTACGTTTTGTACCAAAAACACTGTTGATGACGATACCTGTTATACTATGGTCAGTTATTTTCAAATCAATCAAAGTTATTACCAAACCAATTTTCCAAAGAAATTTTCATAAAACAAACAAAAACATGGTCAATGCACTTGCCTGATATTGGCCTTGTTACTTCATTTACAAAAGATGTAAGGCCATGTTCAGCTGTAAGAGCAGTACTCAAAGTAAAGATGTCAATGTTGAAATCACCTATTTTCACCACGTAGAAAATCGAATAATCCTCCAGAAAGGATTGAGGAGGTATAGCTTGAAACAAATCACTTGGCCAACGGTCGGTTGCGCAGAGAGAGGATTTAAGAAAACAAAAATGGTGCGCAAGATATTTAATGAGTAAAGATTATTCCTTAAATTTTACAACGCCTAACTCAACTTTGTTTTTCTTTAAAATTAAAATGCGATTGAATGTATGAGTTTAAGTTTATTAAGTCTGCATTGAAATATCTTTCAATTTCGCTTTTTTTTCTCAATTTCAATCAACCGGTCGTATTCTTGCAAAATGTCAAATACTCCACAATCACTAAAAATAACTACACGATGTGCTGGAGGATTGCAACAACAAACAAGTGCAGCTGTGAAAGCATCAACAAGCAAGACCGGTGGTGATGAAAACAAATCATTGGAATCCAAGATCGAGAAACAAATTAAAGGATTAAGAGAGATAATTCTAAAGGAAAATTGTAAGTTAACCCAGAAACTTGACAAAATTGTAAGCGATTTTGTACAACGTTTTGAAATAGTGGACCAAACCTTAGCAGATCTGTCAAAAAGAGTCGAGCGGCTGGAGATTACACGCGAACCATGTGTTGCAGCACCAAACACTTCGTCACTTGCCCAACGCATCGATGAGCTGGAACGCGAAAAAATGTCAGCAGATGCTGTTTTACTTGGTATACCAAAAGAAGATGACTAGAATTTGCACGATTTGTTTAACAAATTATGTAATTCTGTTAGCTGTACACCAACGCCTGTGCATGTAAACAAGGAAACGCGTAAAACCCAAGGGAACAAATATTGACACTGCAATAATAGTTAAATTTGCGACAGCTTCTGAAAAGAACACTCTACTTGGATCAATTCATAAACGCTGGATAACAACAAAAACCTGTACATGCTTGCGTGACGTTGGGAAACCTTCTGACAGCCGAATTTATATAAACGAAAGCTTAACGTCATATAACCATATGATTCTCCGAAAAGCTCTTCAACTGAAGCGAGCAAAAAAGATTTCCAGTGTTTACACTCGAAGTGGGAGAGTTTACGTAAGAAGATCAGGAGCAACTGCAGCAGATAAATCGCTTTTAATACTATCAATCGAAAGCTTAAATTGTATTGCTGATGGAACTAATGAAGACGATGATGAAGGCGAATCGTAAGCAGCTTTTTTTAGGAACTTTTATAACTTGCCTATTTGTTTACTTTTTTTTTAATTTAATTCTTTATTTTTCTAAAAGTTTTGTATCTTTGCCCAATTTTTTCTTTAACTTTTGCCATATGTCTGAATTTGTTCGTTTTCTGTGGTGCATATGGTTTCTTTTGAAAAGTAGTTCTCACATCTTTTTCCTATTTTATGAAAATGACTTGTCATAGCACAAATAGTTTTTCTTCTCTGTTTTATGATGTAGGCGTCAATTTACGTATAATGCTGGAAGTTCTGAACAAATAATGTGGTGGCTTAAAGGTTTGTCACATAAATGCTCAGAGCTTACATGCAAAGATAGACGAATTCAGAGATGTGTTTATAGGGTCAAGTATTGACATTATATGTGTTTCGGAAACATGGTTTCAAGCCGATGTACAAGATATTGTATATAGTTTAGCGGGCTACAAATTGCTTCGGGCTGACAAATTTAATCGTGTAGGTGGTGGTACTGCAATTTATATACGAGACTGCATACATTTTAAAACTATCAGTAAGTCGGACGCATCCTCATTGATTGAATACTGTTTTATAGAGATCCCTAATTCAGAAAGTAATTGTTTGCTTGGAGTTGTTTATCGCCCTAATAAACACGTTGACTTTTCTCAACTTTATCTAGAACTGGAACAATTTTCTTCTCTATACTTGGACGTTATTATATGCGGTGACTTCAATTGTAACTTACTCGAGAAAGATACATCAGAATGTTTTGTTAACAGAATAAAAACCTTGGGCTTATATTCAATTAATTGCACTAATCCAACATACTTTACAGCCACCACCTCCACCTTACTAGATTTATTTATTGTTAATAACATCGAGAACATACTGCTTTACTCTCAACTTGAGGCACCTGCATTCTCCAAGCATGATCTTATATTCGCAACTTTCAAAACTACCCCACAATTCAAATCATCATCTTACAAATATAGGGACTTTAAGGCTGTTAATTCTAATGACCTTGAAAATAGTATTCGTCAGATTAACTGGCAGACAATATATACAATAGCTTCACCTGACGATCAAGTTAATTCCCTTCAAAGCTCAATAAATCAACTATTCAACCGACATATACCACTGAAAATAAAAAATACGAGGAGCGATAGGAAATCTTGGTTTACAGCAGATATTTCAAATGCTATAAGGCAACGTGATCAAACATACACACGATGGAAACGGTTCCGTCTTCCAGAAATGCTATCATTATTTTGGAAATTAAGGTACAATGTATGTAAAAAAGTCAGAGAAGCAAAATGTAGACTGTTCTCCAACCATTTAGGCAAAAACCTCCCACCGAAAATGTTATGGCAGAATATTCGAGAGCTTGGTGTTGGTAAGCAAAAAGAACAATGCTCTACTGATTTGTGCCCCAATCATCTCAATAAAGGATTTGCGAAAATTCAAAGCAGTAATCAAAGTGAGTTGCCGGTTGTTGACCCCGTAGAATCGAATGAAGGCTTTCGGGTTGTTGACCCCGATAGTGAACATTCTTTTCAATTTCAAAAAGTTTATGAGGAAGATGTTGTCAGTGCTGTACTAAAAATAAAATCTTCAGCCACAGGGTTTGATGAAGTACACCCACATTTCATCAAAATGATCTTACCTCATATTCTTCCTACTCTTACACATGTATTTAATACAATCATAATGACTTCTTCATTTCCGTCCTCTTGGAAAATTGCCAAGGTTATACCAGTGCTTAAAAAACCCGCTACTCGTCTATCACAACAAGAGTTTAGACCAGTCTTTATTCTTTCGTTCCTATCCAAGTTTTTGGAAAAACTCCTACACAAACAAATTTCAGTTTTCTTAAACGCAAATAAAGCATAGTTGTGTCACCGCTATTTTAAAGGTTGCAGAAGATAACAGAAACGCAATGGATAGTGATCTAGTGTCATTTTTAGTGCTCATAGATTTCTCAAAAGCCTTCGACACCGTCAATCATAGGAGGCTCGTTTTAAAATTAAAAGAGCAATTCCGATTCTCAGACAATGCTTCAAATCTGATTTTCTCCTACCTAAATGGTCGAAGTCAGGCTGGCCCACTAAATCTTTGCTCGGGGGTTCCGCAGGGATCAGTTCTTGGTCCACTGCTGTTTTCAATTTTAATTAACGATCTTCCACTCCACTCAAATTACTCTTCAATAGACTTGTATGCAGACGATGCTCAAGTTCAACTTAGCTGCAAGTTAGGTATGATCGAAGATGGCGCATACATATTAAACTCAGATCTCAGCAGGATATCAAATTGGTCTGAAACTAACAATCTACAACTCAATCCAGGAAAGTCGAAATACTTAATAATATATAAAAATAAACTTGATCGTACCTATTTTCCTGCATTGTATCTCGGAAATGAACAACTTGAATATGTCAATAAAGCTAAAAATTCAGGTATTATTTTCAATTTCACATTGACCTGGGAAGACCATATTCAAATGATTATTGGAAAAATATATGGATCATTACGTAGTCTCTCCCTATCAAAGAGTTTTACCCCCCAACACATTCGACTTAAATTAGCAAAAACCTTGATTCTTCCCATAATATCGTATGGATGCCAAATCCTTACCAGCCATAATTCAGTAATGAAAAGAAATCTTTCAGTAGCGTTCAACAATGTAGCTCGCTATGTTTACAATCTCCAAAGATACGACCATATTTCAAATTGGCTGTCCCCTTTACACATACCTAAAATATTTGTCCCTAAAAACACTAAATACAATAATAATGAAAAAAGAACCTAATTATCTTTTTGAAAAAATACAGTTTGCAAATTCTTCTCGATCTTTTTCATTATTGCAACCAAGATTCAGTTGCAGAAACTCCAAACTCAGTTCTTCGTGTATGTCATAAGGCAGTGGAACAATCTACCCTCTTTCATCAGAAGACCTCGGGGCACCGCACAGTTTGAAGTGATTTTATTCAGGTATTTGACAATAGGTTAGCAAATTAAATATCAGTGTTTACTGAAAAAAATTGATATGTATCTAGTTTGTCATTTTGATATACCTATACATCTGTATTCAGTACTAGTTATTTAATGTTATTTGAATTAAACTTAAAACTAAAATTATAAAATGTAAATTCAATGCACTCTTTTTAACTTTTACTATTAATTATAGGCCTTAAAGCCCATTGTAAAAGATTCTATAAATAAATATATGAACGAAATGAAATGAAATGGCGTTAGGTTTTATATGATATATTTTTTAACCTGCCGGGTTTTGGGAAAACATTGATAGATCAGTATTTAAGAGTTTTCATATTTTTACCTACGAGTTTTTAAGAATGAATACTTTCTTGAGAGAGAAAAGTTGGCACAACCAATAATTTTACGGAATAATTAACATTGATTTATTTTATTGTAATATAATTATTATACATAACTATGTATTTAAAAAATAAATGGGAAATAAAATAATAAAATATAAATAATATAAATAACAATAGTATAGTTTAAATAATAACTGTTCATTTAAATTAATCAAATTTTTAGAACTAATGTCGAGTTTTTTAGGTAGACAAAAATTCATAAGACCTAGCCTACTTATCAATATCTTAAAACTAACTTACTGGCCCCAGTCGGGCGCTCTAAGTTAAACTATAAAAACTTAATGCTAATGCCTTTCGGGCTAGGAACTATCTTAATACTAAATTTGCGTCGAGCTTCTTGCTTTTGTCTGAGCGCTTCTATCAGTGGGGTCACGATGGCATTGAGACGTTCCATCTCCCCCCGAATGACATCTATTTTTTGGCTGATGCCCTGCTCGTCCAATTCTTGCGCCTCGTTTTCCTCTTCAGAGGACGCCTTTGGTGATGTGAGGTCAACAAGCAGATTGCTGTTCCTGTCCCCTCTTGTATACAATCCCTCGCCACCCTCTGACATATATTCGATGTCATCGTCGGATGGCGAGGTATCCAGTTGCTCTTGTATTTTTGCTGCTGCTGTGGTTTTGGCTGTGCGCGCCGTCTCCTTCACCCCAGCTGGCAGCTGGGCTCAGGTGATGGTGGAGCGGCGCTTCACGAGGTTCCTCCTCTTGTTTTTAGTGTCGGCTGTTGTTGCCGTTGGTGGGTGTGCCGTTCTTGCTACGGCACTTGTTGATGGCATGGCTGGTGGTGCCATCGCTTGCTTGGTTGTTTTTGTTGCTGCTACGGCTTTTGCTGCTGGTGCCATAGCTGGCTTTATTGTTGTTGCTGGGACACCTTTCGATGTCCCCGCCGTGTTGTTCGATGCCATTTGCTGTTTTTCCCACTCGATGAAGTTTTCGACTTGTCGATTATGGAAAAAAGCAGCTAAATAATTTTTCCCCGACTGGGACTCGAACCCGTGATCCTCAGGTTGTGGGTCTGCCACCTCTTCCTCTATGCTATTGGGAGTCGCTTGGTTAAAATTGAACTTTACTACGTTACTCCGAGATAATTACTTTTAATAAACTGGGAAGCCGAAAACGTCTACACACTTCCACAGTACGAGATCGACTGTCTGCCACCTCTTCCTCTGTGCTATTAACACAAAAAACTGAATTTGAATACGTCACTCCGAAATATTTAGTTTAAATTAACTGGGAAGCCGAAAACGTCTACACACTTCCACAGTACGAGATCGACTGATTTGTCTGTGTAATGCGTTAATGGTCGCGTTCCGATACATGTCGGTTGCGTCCCGTTGTTTGTATTTCGGTATTGTTCTGTTCATTGTTCGTTTGATTGTCTCATCCATTTGTTCTAAGTATTGGTCTTTTTCGCTATTTGTCAAATTCCTGTCATTTGGTGGGGATATGTTGTTCAAAGTGATTTGGCTCGATAAGGCGTTGGTAAGCGTGGCCAGCACACCTTACTGTAATTGTAAGTATGCACAGGTACATACTCATCCAAATCCACGAGCTCGTTCGGAAGCTGTATTACGGCGGCGAGTCCGCAGTGATCACTGTCATATTTGATCGTTCGTAAACAGTTTCTTGGTCTTTGACCTACAGTGTCAGTAGTTGTCAGTCTTCCGTCTATTAGCAATAGATCCAGATAGGCAACGCTTCTTGGAAACGATGGCCGAACCGTAGCCAACAGGTCGACACCATATTCAGTGTTGAACGACTCATCCAATTGAAAAGATGAATACTTCTTTGATTCTGAATTTGATTTCCCCAATCTTGGTGTTTGGCATTCAAATCACCGGCCATAAGAAAGTAATTTTCTTCCAAGCTCAAGCGTAGACATTCGAAAAGTCTTTCAAGCTCTGTCATAAAGTCAGTTGGCTGAGGTGATGCTGGTGTATAAGCCGCGATCACATACATCACATACATTCACTTCCTCTGTTGGAGAGGAATGCACAACTGGGCTTTGGTCTTTCCAAAATTGGAAAAGATTAGCTCTACGTTCGGTCCTAATCAGTGAATTTACATTCACAGCAAGGATCCTAAGAGACCTCTCTGACAGCGCGCCTTTAACCTCTTATTTGTGTTAGGCTAGGCAAAACAGAGTAGAGATAGTCTACCCTAGTCGCCTGCTCCTTTATCTGGGTCTGAAGTCCTGTTAACTAGCCTTGTAATGCCAGCAACATGCTTCTTATTTCGGCCTGAGCGTCTGGCACCTTTGGCACTAGGGCTGGTTGGGCTGCCTTAGCTGCAGGCTGTACTGTTTTTCCATTTTTGCCGCCATTTGGGCTTAGGAAATTTGGGGATTAACGGGCGTTGCTGTAGGAGCACGCGTTGATGGGCGTTTCTCTACCGCTGTCTGCTTAGCCGCTTTATTGGTACGGATTTGCAAAAATGCTGAGCAACCCCGATAATTAGCAGGGTGCTCCTCCTTTCCGCAAAGTGCACATTTAAGCTGGGTCATGTCTTCGACCCGTTCCTCACCGAGCTTACACTCCCCCTTTATGTGGTCCTCACCACACTTAACGCAGCGTGACTGCATTTCGCAGTTTGCTGCAGCGGGCCAAACCCTTGGCAGCGCATGCATTGACGAATGTCACCGCGTCTCTTTAATCTATCCCAAGTTACAACCTTGTAGTTGAGGACGGAGATACTCCTCACACTATCCAGTTTGCTGCTGGGCGATAGTTGAACTAGGAAGAACGGCAAAGACCGCTTCTCTCGTCTGGCTCTGACTGTAGCGAACGGCTTGGCCCCGTTAAAGTCGAGATCATCGCTCGCTTTTTGATGGAGCTCATTTCAGAGCACCTGTGGTTCCGTGCAGGAATCTATGCCCTTCAAGAAGACCATTTGGTATTTATCCACTGTGGGGGTAAAACTGAAGAACTCAGTGGTGGATTTCGTTAGTAATTGTTTTATTATTTTGTGCTGTTCCACTGTGGAGCATTGGATAGCATGTCAATCTTTACTTAATCTTTTAATAAAAAGTTTTGGCCTATGGCCGACCTACACAGGTCTATGGTTTCCTGTAAATCCATTTTATTGGTGGCACCTTTTCTTTTTTATTTTGGGGCAGCTGTGGCTGCAGCTGGTGTTCTCCTCGCTGCTGCTGACTCTGCTCCTGTGGTTTTTGTTCTTGCTGCTGCTGTTGCTGTTTTGTTTGTTTTTTCGGCCGTTGCTCCTTCGGCTGCTGCTATTGTTTTTCACTTGGCATCTGTTGTTGTTGCTGCTGCTCTTGTGCATTAAGATCTGGCTGCTTGTTTTTTTGTAGCTCTTGTTTTGGCTTTGCTTTTTGCGGCACCTGTACCACTTTTTTTTGTTCGCGCTCCTGCCTCTCTCTTTCATGACAAGCCTCTTGCTTGTTTTTAAGAGCTTGTATCAGAGGGGTTCACGATGGCATTAAGGCGTTCCATCTGCCCTCGAATGGCATCTTTTTTTTGCTGATGGCTTGCTCATCAAGGGCGTCTTGCGCCTCATTTTCCTCTTCGGAGGACGCCTCTGGTGAGGTTAAATCAACAAGCACATTGCTGTTCGATTCTCCTGTAGTGTATAAACCCTCGCCACCTCCGGACATGTATTCGATGTCGTCATCGGGGTATCAAGTTGTTGATGAATTTTTGGTGCTGCTGTGGTTTTGGCTGTGCGCGCCGTCTCCTTCACCCAGGCTGGCAGCTGGGCTGAGGTGGTGGTGGAGTGGCGCTTAACAAGGTTGGGTACACAGCTTATCTTCTTCCTCCTTTTATGTTTTGCATCGGCTGTTGGTGCCTTTGGCGGGTGTGCCGTTGTTGCTACGACATTGGTTGATGGTATGGCTGGTGGTGCCATGGCTTGCTTGGTTGTTGTTGATGCTTTTGCACTAACCGTGGCTTTGCTTGGTGGTGCCATAGCTGGCTTTGTTGTTGTTGTTGGGACACCTTTCGATGTTCCCGCTATGTAATTGGATGACAGTTGCTGCTTCTCCTATTTAATGAAGTTTTCGACTTTGCGATTGTGGAAAAAAGCAGCTAAATACTTTTTGCCTGACTGGGACTCGAACTCGTGATCCTCCGTCGGCCATTTCTACCTCTGTGCTATTGCACTATTAAATAAAGTTGGTTTTAATTTGTACCTTGAGAAGTCACTCCGATTTTAATCAAATAACACTGTGAAAGCCAATAACGTGCGAACACTTCCATAGATCGAGATCGACGATAAGGACCAGCCTAATACTACATATATAAACAATTACAAAATCTAAATTAAATAAAACTGAAAATAGTTAGTGACATTTTGTATTTTGCTTATTAGAGCTATAAATAGTGTTAGATGTCACTTCAAAAAAAAAAAGACAAAATTAATCATTGTGGGGTGACAGTTTTTGTTGTTTTTTTTTTCAAAATCAACAAAAAATTTACATAATATAATTAAAATTAAAAAGAATTTGATTGACTAATTATTTAAGCAGTGTAAGAGAGCAAATCTTCTATCTTATGGTGATCAAAATCAAGAAGGCATGGTTTAACATTTATGAAAAATGTACTAAGAGTTCTTAAAACTCTTACATCAAGAGGAAGATAATTAAATAATTTACATCACACAACTGGGTAGGAGTTTCTATAATGAGTAGTGCGAAAAGATGGAACTTCGACAACATGACGGGCAACGCTACGTAAGTTAAGTGAGCCAAATATTGGGCTTTGCATATAGCCACCTCTCATAAAAAATATTTTAGAGACTCTTAAATAAAGCAATGTCTCTAAAAGGATTTTCAAAGATCTAAGCAATGGCATCGAATAGGCAAGGCGATGTGCGTTACTAATTTTTCTTTTGTAGAATGATGAATAGACTTATAGATTGGACATATTGACACCTCCCCAAACACTAAACCTATATGCAATATGAATGGAAGATTCCATGGTAAGCAGTTTTAAGTGTTCTATTTCAACAACATTTTCTCAACCGATAGAAACACCTAATAGAAGAGCGCAAGTACTGTTTAAGACCAGAAATGTGTTGCATGCAACTCATATTTTGATCAATCGTAGTACTAAGGTATTTAAAATTCTTGACAACTTCAATTTGATAATAGTTCGAGTTGCAAGCCGCATTATCATTAAAGGTAGCTTCGGGCACAGATGTACACACACAACCATTCAAGCTGAAACACTGACAATCAAGTAAGTGAAAGTTGACTTCTGCATGTGGTGGCTCAAGCAAACCTAATCTAAGAAACATTAACTTGGTTTTGCCACTTACAATTAACTTATGTGAAGCAAACCATATTCATAATAAGTGATTTTCATCGTTGCGATCAAGTGTCAAATACAGTGGACTTGTTGAGCCACACGCTATTCCAAGATCATCTGCAAAAGCCATAACTCTTCCTCAGCATAGACCTCCTCCGAAAATTCAAAACGCAGTTGTTTATTAAGTAAGGGATATTTTATATTAGTCACAATCTGTAGAGAAGTGAAACAGTTACGTTTTGTACCAAAAACACTGTTGATGACGATACCTGTTATACTATGGTCAGTTATTTTCAAATCAATCAAAGTTATTACCAAACCAATTTTCCAAAGAAATTTTCATAAAACAAACAAAAACATGGTCAATGCACTTGCCTGATATTGGCCTTGTTACTTCATTTACAAAAGATGTAAGGCCATGTTCAGCTGTAAGAGCAGTACTCAAAGTAAAGATGTCAATGTTGAAATCACCTATTTTCACCACGTAGAAAATCGAATAATCCTCCAGAAAGGATTGAGGAGGTATAGCTTGAAACAAATCACTTGGCCAACGGTCGGTTGCGCAGAGAGAGGATTTAAGAAAACAAAAATGGTGCGCAAGATATTTAATGAGTAAAGATTATTCCTTAAATTTTACAACGCCTAACTCAACTTTGTTTTTCTTTAAAATTAAAATGCGATTGAATGTATGAGTTTAAGTTTATTAAGTCTGCATTGAAATATCTTTCAATTTCGCTTTTTTTTCTCAATTTCAATCAACCGGTCGTATTCTTGCAAAATGTCAAATACTCCACAATCACTAAAAATAACTACACGATGTGCTGGAGGATTGCAACAACAAACAAGTGCAGCTGTGAAAGCATCAACAAGCAAGACCGGTGGTGATGAAAACAAATCATTGGAATCCAAGATCGAGAAACAAATTAAAGGATTAAGAGAGATAATTCTAAAGGAAAATTGTAAGTTAACCCAGAAACTTGACAAAATTGTAAGCGATTTTGTACAACGTTTTGAAATAGTGGACCAAACCTTAGCAGATCTGTCAAAAAGAGTCGAGCGGCTGGAGATTACACGCGAACCATGTGTTGCAGCACCAAACACTTCGTCACTTGCCCAACGCATCGATGAGCTGGAACGCGAAAAAATGTCAGCAGATGCTGTTTTACTTGGTATACCAAAAGAAGATGACTAGAATTTGCACGATTTGTTTAACAAATTATGTAATTCTGTTAGCTGTACACCAACGCCTGTGCATGTAAACAAGGAAACGCGTAAAACCCAAGGGAACAAATATTGACACTGCAATAATAGTTAAATTTGCGACAGCTTCTGAAAAGAACACTCTACTTGGATCAATTCATAAACGCTGGATAACAACAAAAACCTGTACATGCTTGCGTGACGTTGGGAAACCTTCTGACAGCCGAATTTATATAAACGAAAGCTTAACGTCATATAACCATATGATTCTCCGAAAAGCTCTTCAACTGAAGCGAGCAAAAAAGATTTCCAGTGTTTACACTCGAAGTGGGAGAGTTTACGTAAGAAGATCAGGAGCAACTGCAGCAGATAAATCGCTTTTAATACTATCAATCGAAAGCTTAAATTGTATTGCTGATGGAACTAATGAAGACGATGATGAAGGCGAATCGTAAGCAGCTTTTTTTAGGAACTTTTATAACTTGCCTATTTGTTTACTTTTTTTTTAATTTAATTCTTTATTTTTCTAAAAGTTTTGTATCTTTGCCCAATTTTTTCTTTAACTTTTGCCATATGTCTGAATTTGTTCGTTTTCTGTGGTGCATATGGTTTCTTTTGAAAAGTAGTTCTCACATCTTTTTCCTATTTTATGAAAATGACTAGTCATAGCACAAATAGTTTTTCTTCTCTGTTTTATGATGTAGGCGTCAATTTACGTATAATGCTGGAAGTTCTGAACAAATAATGTGGTGGCTTAAAGGTTTGTCACATAAATGCTCAGAGCTTACATGCAAAGATAGACGAATTCAGAGATGTGTTTATAGGGTCAAGTATTGACATTATATGTGTTTCGGAAACATGGTTTCAAGCCGATGTACAAGATATTGTATATAGTTTAGCGGGCTACAAATTGCTTCGGGCTGACAAATTTAATCGTGTAGGTGGTGGTACTGCAATTTATATACGAGACTGCATACATTTTAAAACTATCAGTAAGTCGGACGCATCCTCATTGATTGAATACTGTTTTATAGAGATCCCTAATCAGAAAGTAATTGTTTGCTTGGAGTTGTTTATCGCCCTAATAAACACGTTGACTTTTCTCAACTTTATCTAGAACTGGAACAATTTTCTTCTCTATACTTGGACGTTATTATATGCGGTGACTTCAATTGTAACTTACTCGAGAAAGATACATCAGAATGTTTTGTTAACAGAATAAAAACCTTGGGCTTATATTCAATTAATTGCACTAATCCAACATACTTTACAGCCACCACCTCCACCTTACTAGATTTATTTATTGTTAATAACATCGAGAACATACTGCTTTACTCTCAACTTGAGGCACCTGCATTCTCCAAGCATGATCTTATATTCGCAACTTTCAAAACTACCCCACAATTCAAATCATCATCTTACAAATATAGGGACTTTAAGGCTGTTAATTCTAATGACCTTGAAAATAGTATTCGTCAGATTAACTGGCAGACAATATATACAATAGCTTCACCTGACGATCAAGTTAATTCCCTTCAAAGCTCAATAAATCAACTATTCAACCGACATATACCACTGAAAATAAAAAATACGAGGAGCGATAGGAAATCTTGGTTTACAGCAGATATTTCAAATGCTATAAGGCAACGTGATCAAACATACACACGATGGAAACGGTTCCGTCTTCCAGAAATGCTATCATTATTTTGGAAATTAAGGTACAATGTATGTAAAAAAGTCAGAGAAGCAAAATGTAGACTGTTCTCCAACCATTTAGGCAAAAACCTCCCACCGAAAATGTTATGGCAGAATATTCGAGAGCTTGGTGTTGGTAAGCAAAAAGAACAATGCTCTACTGATTTGTGCCCCAATCATCTCAATAAAGGATTTGCGAAAATTCAAAGCAGTAATCAAAGTGAGTTGCCGGTTGTTGACCCCGTAGAATCGAATGAAGGCTTTCGGGTTGTTGACCCCGATAGTGAACATTCTTTTCAATTTCAAAAAGTTTATGAGGAAGATGTTGTCAGTGCTGTACTAAAAATAAAATCTTCAGCCACAGGGTTTGATGAAGTACACCCACATTTCATCAAAATGATCTTACCTCATATTCTTCCTACTCTTACACATGTATTTAATACAATCATAATGACTTCTTCATTTCCGTCCTCTTGGAAAATTGCCAAGGTTATACCAGTGCTTAAAAAACCCGCTACTCGTCTATCACAACAAGAGTTTAGACCAGTCTTTATTCTTTCGTTCCTATCCAAGTTTTTGGAAAAACTCCTACACAAACAAATTTCAGTTTTCTTAAACGCAAATAAAGCATAGTTGTGTCACCGCTATTTTAAAGGTTGCAGAAGATAACAGAAACGCAATGGATAGTGATCTAGTGTCATTTTTAGTGCTCATAGATTTCTCAAAAGCCTTCGACACCGTCAATCATAGGAGGCTCGTTTTAAAATTAAAAGAGCAATTCCGATTCTCAGACAATGCTTCAAATCTGATTTTCTCCTACCTAAATGGTCGAAGTCAGGCTGGCCCACTAAATCTTTGCTCGGGGGTTCCGCAGGGATCAGTTCTTGGTCCACTGCTGTTTTCAATTTTAATTAACGATCTTCCACTCCACTCAAATTACTCTTCAATAGACTTGTATGCAGACGATGCTCAAGTTCAACTTAGCTGCAAGTTAGGTATGATCGAAGATGGCGCATACATATTAAACTCAGATCTCAGCAGGATATCAAATTGGTCTGAAACTAACAATCTACAACTCAATCCAGGAAAGTCGAAATACTTAATAATATATAAAAATAAACTTGATCGTACCTATTTTCCTGCATTGTATCTCGGAAATGAACAACTTGAATATGTCAATAAAGCTAAAAATTCAGGTATTATTTTCAATTTCACATTGACCTGGGAAGACCATATTCAAATGATTATTGGAAAAATATATGGATCATTACGTAGTCTCTCCCTATCAAAGAGTTTTACCCCCCAACACATTCGACTTAAATTAGCAAAAACCTTGATTCTTCCCATAATATCGTATGGATGCCAAATCCTTACCAGCCATAATTCAGTAATGAAAAGAAATCTTTCAGTAGCGTTCAACAATGTAGCTCGCTATGTTTACAATCTCCAAAGATACGACCATATTTCAAATTGGCTGTCCCCTTTACACATACCTAAAATATTTGTCCCTAAAAACACTAAATACAATAATAATGAAAAAAGAACCTAATTATCTTTTTGAAAAAATACAGTTTGCAAATTCTTCTCGATCTTTTTCATTATTGCAACCAAGATTCAGTTGCAGAAACTCCAAACTCAGTTCTTCGTGTATGTCATAAGGCAGTGGAACAATCTACCCTCTTTCATCAGAAGACCTCGGGGCACCGCACAGTTTGAAGTGATTTTATTCAGGTATTTGACAATAGGTTAGCAAATTAAATATCAGTGTTTACTGAAAAAAATTGATATGTATCTAGTTTGTCATTTTGATATACCTATACATCTGTATTCAGTACTAGTTATTTAATGTTATTTGAATTAAACTTAAAACTAAAATTATAAAATGTAAATTCAATGCACTCTTTTTAACTTTTACTATTAATTATAGGCCTTAAAGCCCATTGTAAAAGATTCTATAAATAAATATATGAACGAAATGAAATGAAATGGCGTTAGGTTTTATATGATATATTTTTTAACCTGCCGGGTTTTGGGAAAACATTGATAGATCAGTATTTAAGAGTTTTCATATTTTTACCTACGAGTTTTTAAGAATGAATACTTTCTTGAGAGAGAAAAGTTGGCACAACAAATAATTTTACGGAATAATTAACATTGATTTATTTTATTGTAATATAATTATTATACATAACTATGTATTTAAAAAATAAATGGGAAATAAAATAATAAAATATAAATAATATAAATAACAATAGTATAGTTTAAATAATAACTGTTCATTTAAATTAATCAAATTTTTAGAACTAATGTCGAGTTTTTAGGTAGACAAAAATTCATAAGACCTAGCCTACTTATCAATATCTTAAAACTAACTTACTGGCCCCAGTCGGGCGCTCTAAGTTAAACTATAAAAACTTAATGCTAATGCCTTTCGGGCTAGGAACTATCTTAATACTAAATCCAGGTCGGTTTTATTTTTACCGAGAAGAATTTACAAAAAACTCGGTATCTATATCTTTATTTTTTTTTCGTTTTATATAAAACTTACAAACTACATAAAACTAAATTAAAGCTAATTAAAACTAATTAAAACTAATTAAAACTACTTAAAGCTACTTAAAACTATTTACAACTAATTAGAAACTAATAACAACCTACTTATAAGCTCCTTACAGACTACTTACAAACTAGAACAGCCACAGCAAGCATTTTCCGGTTTTATATATTTTTTTTTTTATTTTTTTTTTGTGGATTTTATAATTTTTTTGTGTTTTTGTATGTTTTATATTTTTTTTTTTTTTGGTGCCACCCTGACTGTCCCTACTTAAAACTTACTACCTAAACCTATGCAAGTCGGCCATACAAAAGAAAATAGCAAGGTCAACTATTAAATGTCTGAAGGAACTTCCTCTTCGTTTTTCAACCACCAGAACTGGTTCTCCTGCTTTACCCTATCTCTTCGGTCCCGTTCGGACACAGTCCTACTGAACCGGAGGTGCTCAGCTCCGTCTTGTGCGAGGACGTTCCGACTGTACAGGGGCCGCCGATCTACAGTTCTCCGGCAGACGTGGTAGATTAGCGGAACCGCCGCTCTATCGTGGATCAACCCTCGACTGTCTAGGTGGAGGAATGCATCGGGCGGAATAAAGCCGCTTAGATGCACACTCTCGTAGTATTCGTTGTTGGGGTAATAAGCCCCGAAAATTAAGCTGTTAAACGAGGACATCGCTTCAGCAAGAAATTATCTATCCTGTTTATGTTGGCCCCGTTGTATAGAACCAGGTTGGAATAGTAGTGTTTGTACTCCGACTCTGGTGTTCTGTGCAATCCAAGGCAGCGTCAAAGACACTGCCTCTCAAACACCCGAATCTTTTCCATTTGAGATGGAGCAACGTTGAACAAAACCGGGCATCCATAGGCAATCATCGGCCGGATAAGGGCCATGTAGTAAATCACCTTCACCTGCTGTCAAGCCGGCTGCTATAAAACAACCGTTTCGTCAGGGCAAAAGATCCCCTAGCCCTGGCCAGAGCAGCATTTATATGTCTGTCGAAATACAAATACTGATCCATCCAGATGCCAAGGTACTTTACTACACTTTTACTCGCCAGTGGATGTCCATTTGGCCCTACGATCACCAGCTTGCGCCAGTTCTTTCTCGTAACCCTTATGGCTCTAAGCAACGGAGTCCTAAACAAGATAGTTTCTGATTTCTAAAAGTTGATTTTCAACTTCCAATCATCGCAATATCGCTGAATCTTCTCGAAGTCACGCTGCAAGAGAATCCTGATGACCTCGACTTTTGGAGCTGTTCTGTACGCAATTAGATCGTCGGCATACGCAATTGCCTGATTCAGACTACTTATCAGATCGCTGGTGTAAATGCTGAATAGAATCGGCGAGTTGACCGCTTCCCGCTGAAGACCATTTTTAATATTAAAGGTTGTGGCAGAAGTTACATTGCCACTCTTGACAACAAACTTTCTGCCATTGAGCATATCATAAAGCATATATAATAGTGGTTTACTAATGCCAAGTCTGGTCAGCTTTAGATAAAGACCCTCTAACCATACGGTGTCGAAGGCCTTCTCCAAATCAACCAGACAGGCACCTGTACACTGCTTCTTAGATTTGTTCCATTGGACATCAGAAACGAGTTTCGACGCAGCATGAATGGTGTCATGTCCCGCTTTAAAACCGAACTGATTATCCAGTATGATATTATTGTCCTCTGCCCACTTAGACAGAGCTCTATTGACAACTTTTTCGAATATCTTGCTGATACTCGGAAGAAGACTTATCGACCGGAGATTCGCCAGTTTGGAGTTGTCCTTTCCGTTTTTCGGGAGAGGATGCACCACACCTGTCTTCCACCGCACTGGATAATATGCATTATTCAGAGCGTTGTTAAACAGAGTAATATAAATGTCTACTGCTTCTTGAGGTAAATGTCGAAGTACAACGTTGTATATGCCATCGACACCTGCTGACTTCTTCTTCTTTAATGAATCGAAGATGAGCTGGAGCCTTACCTTCGTAATTAACAGGGAACTGGCCCCATTTCGCTCGGCGATTATGGCGTTTGCCAAATGATCTTCATTGAACCCGGTAAAACCAAGGTTTTCTGATTGCCATTGCGTGATGTCATTCCGATGGTGGAAGTGATGGAGCAAGGCTCTGTTTTCCAGGTCATGATTCGGGCGAATACATGCATTCACCTTGTACACTTGCTGGAAAACAGCCCCCACAGCCTCCACTTTCTCCTGCGGATCTTCGACAGTAAAGAGGTCATCGTCCAAGTCGGCATCCTCTAGATAAATTGCTGCTGTCAGAAGTACGTCTCTGTTGTCTGTCGTTCTCTGGAGCTTAAGACAAGGAAGGTCGTTTTGATCATTCCTTCTAAATATCTTCTTAATTTGGGGAAACATGCTCGGGTCACTAGAGTTAACGCCCCGAATTTTGTTATCCCAATACAAATTAATTGACAACCGATAGTTCTCTTTAATTAGTTGGTGGATGTTCTTGATCGACGACTTCAGTGTCCTAATCTCCAAGTCGTGAGGGTCAGTAAACCGTCGGTACAAGAGTTTGAGTCTTGTTAGCAGTCCACTTTTCTGTCTGTGTAATGCGTCAATGGTCGCATTTCGGTACATGTCTGTTGCGTCCCTTTGTTTGTATTTCGGTATTGTTCTGATCATTGTTCGTTTGATTATCTCGTCCATTTGTTCTAGGAATTGGTCTATTTCGTTATTTGTCAAATTCCTGTCATTTGGTAGGGATATATTATTCGAACTGATTTCGCTCGATAAGGCGTTGGTAAAGCGTGGCCAGCGCACCTTACTGTAATTGTAAGTGTGCACAGATACATACTCATCCAACTCCACGAGCTCATTCGGAAGCTGTATTACGGCGGCGAGTCCGCAGTGATCACTGTCGTACTCGATCGTTCGTAAACAGTTTCGTGGTCTTTGACCCACAGTGTCAGTAATTGTCAGTCTTGCGTCTATTAGCAATAGATCCAGATAGGCACCGCTTCTTGGAAACGATGGCCGATCCGTAGCCAGCAGGTCGACACCATATTCAGTGTAGTATCGACTCATCCAAATGAAAAGATGAATACCTCTTTGATTCTGAATTTGATTTCCCCAATCTACGTGTTTGTCATTCAAATCACCGGCCATGAGAAAGTAATTTTCTTCCAAGCTCAAACGTAGACATTCGAAAATTTTTCAAGCTCTGTCATAAAATCAGTTGGCTGAGGTGATGAAGGTGCATAAGCCACGATCACATACATTCGCTTCCCCTGTTGGAGAGGAATGTATACGATGCACGCCTCTTACAGACGAAATCTGGGCAGATCACTATTATATATAACTTTTTGATTAATGCCTTTTCGTATGAAGATTGCGACGCCCCCCCCCTTGAGTGGAGTTGGGTCGATCTCTTCTAACGATATTGTAATTGTTGTTAGTCAACTTATGTTTCTGGTTCAGCTTAGTTTCGCTGGCCATAAACACATCTGGACTTTAGTCTTTCAACAATTGGAAAAGATTAGCTCTGCGTTCGGTCCTAATCAGTGAATTTACATTCACAGTAAGGATCCTAAGAGGCCACTCCGACAGCGCGCCTTTAACCTCTAATTTGCGTTAGGCTAGGCAAAACAGAGTAGAGATAGTCTACCCTAGTCGCATGCTCCTTTATCTGATTGTGAACTCCTGTTAACTGGCCTTGAATTGCCAGCAACATGCTTCTTATTTCGGCCTGAGCGTCCGGCGCCTTTGGCACTAGGGCCGGTTGGGCTACCTTAGCTGCAGGCTGTACCGTTTTTCCCCTCCCTGCCGCGTTTTGGGAGTAGAGATAGTCTACCCTAGTCGCCTGCTCCTTTATCTGATTGTGAACTCCTGTTAACTGGCCTTGAATTGCCAGCAACATGCTTCTTATTTCGGCCTGAGCGTCCGGCGCCTTTGGCACTAGGGCCGGTTGGGCTACCTTAGCTGCAGGCTGTACCGTTTTTCCCCTCCCTGCCGCCATTTGGTTGTTGTTGTTGTTGTTTTGGTTGTTGTTTTGGTTGTTGTTTTGGTTGTTGTTTTGGTTGTTGTTGTTGTTGTTGTTGTTGTTGTTGTTGTTGTTGTTGTTGTTGTTGTTGTTGTTGTTGTTGTTGTTGTTGTTGTTGTTGTTGTTGTTGTTGTTGTTGTTGTTGTTGTTGTTGTTGTTGTTGTTGTTGTTGTTGTTGTTGTTGTTGTTGTTGTTGTTGTTGTTGTTGTTGTTGTTGTTGTTGTTGTTGTTGTTGTTGTTGTTGTTGTTGTTGTTGTTGTTGTTGTTGTTGTTGTTGTTGTTGTTGTTGTTGTTGTTGTTGTTGTTGTTGTTGTTGTTGTTGTTGTTGTTGT
>OX276335.1:106626448-106853948 GCA_946251815.1 Dasysyrphus albostriatus | reverse complement strand
GTTGTTGTTGTTGTTGTTGTTGTTGTTGTTGTTGTTGTTGTTGTTGTTGTTGTTGTTGTTGTTGTTGTTGTTGTTGTTGTTGTTGTTGTTGTTGTTGTTGTTGTTGTTGTTGTTGTTGTTGTTGTTGTTGTTGTTGTTGTTGTTGTTGTTGTTGTTGTTGTTGTTGTTGTTGTTGTTGTTGTTGTTGTTGTTGTTGTTGTTGTTGTTGTTGTTGTTGTTGTTGTTGTTGTTGTTGTTGTTGTTGTTGTTGTTGTTGTTGTTGTTGTTGTTGTTGTTGTTGTTGTTGTTGTTGTTGTTGTTGTTGTTGTTGTTGTTGTTGTTGTTGTTGTTGTTGTTGTTGTTGTTGTTGTTGTTGTTGTTGTTGTTGTTGTTGTTGTTGTTGTTGTTGTTGTTGTTGTTGTTGTTGTTGTTGTTGTTGTTGTTGTTGTTGTTGTTGTTGTTGTTGTTGTTGTTGTTGTTGTTGTTGTTGTTGTTGTTGTTGTTGTTGTTGTTGTTGTTGTTGTTGTTGTTGTTGTTGTTGTTGTTGTTGTTGTTGTTGGTGTTGTTGATGTCTTTGCTGTGGCTGTTCTTGTTGTTGCTTAACAGGCTGTGTTTGTTGTTGTTGCGCTACTTTGTTTTGCTGCTGTAATGACTTCTCTTCATTTTCTTTTCGCACCTTCTCACGGCGCGCTTCCTGTTTCTTTTTCAGGGCCAGAACCAGGCCCTCGAGTTTAGCTCTGAGGCGTGAGATTTCTTCCACAACTGCACCAATTGTATTTTGGAGAATTTGCTCCTCTTTTTCGTTGTCGTCTTCTTCTGACGACGCCTCTGTGGTTGAGAGATCAACAAACACATTACTGTCTCCGGTGTACTGTCCCTCCCCCTCCTCGGACATATATCTAATGCCGTCATCATCAGATGGTGAAGTATTCAATTGATTTTGAATACCTGCTTCCATTGTCTTCGTCTCTGTGGACTCCATCCCTTCCAATCCAGCTGGCAGCTTACGCTTTCTTCTTTTCTTAGGAACATCGGCTGATGTTGCCGTTGTCATAATTGCCGTTGCTGGGGCACCTTTCGATGACCCCGCAATGTTTTCTACCTCCATCAGGTTGTTTTCCCACGCAGTAAAGCTAGCAACTTCTCTATTGTGAAAAAAAGTTTCAATAAATTTAATGCCCGGCTGGGACTTGAACCCGGTACCCTCCGCACCAAAATTTAAATTTTAAAAGTAAATCCCTGGCTGTGACAGAAATGGCTGGGTCTTGACTGGAGCACATGCTTTCAAGCGAATGAATAGAAATACCAGGAGTAAAGCAAGGGCTGCTGAGCCAAGTGAAGGCTTGAACATCAGACTTCTGGCGTGAATGTGACATCGTTGATGAGCAATGACCTGCCATTGGATTGACATCATCATCTCGAATTTGAACTGGAAGTGGACCTAATCTGTGTATAGCACTATGGAATATTCCAGTAACTGTCCACACATCTGCTACTCGAACCAGCCCATCGTCTCCAGTTATTACGTTAATGATACGTCCGAGTGGCCATTGCAAGGTTTGTGTTTTGTCTTCCTTGATTATGACCATCATCCCGCGTTCTGCATTTTGACAACTCTCCTTCTATTTATATCTGTGCTGTAGCGTTACCATCGGCACCAGAACTCATTTTTGAGATGTTTCACAAGATTCCAGCATGCAAGTACCCTTAACCATTTGATGCAGTTGTGTCTTAAAACTAAATTACTATTACTAAATTATTAAAGGTTGTGGCAGAAGTTACAGTGCCACTACTGACAACAAAATTTCTGCCATTGAGTATATCATAAAGCATATACAATAGTGGCTTACTAATGCAGGGCCTGGTCAGCTTTAGGTAAAGACACTGGTTTTCTGTGTTGTTTTAGTGCGTAGCATTAGCTCTTCAATATTTTAATTTATTTTAATAGATATATCTACTTTTAAATCATAGTGAATATTTTTTATCAAATTTAATGTGAATGCCTTCATAGTGTTGTATTCATTTATTCTTTATTTGCTTTGTTTAAATTATAGTGCTTATAATTTTAGTAAGTGAAATTCAATCAATTTTGTGATTTTTTTTTTAAGTCTTTGTGTCAGTTTTATAAATCTCTTAATTTAACAATTGCATGAATACCTTAGTAAATTCTCTTTTCTTTTCAAACATACCTATGAATATTTCGTCCTACCCTTTCTAAAATCTAATTGCGTGTTCCTGGTATTTTACTTAAACTCACCACTTAACAATTTTTGTGCTTTACCTAAAAGCTTTCTATCTATTATAGCTTAATTATTCATTCTTCAACATTTTTTTCTCTATCTAAACAAATCACTTACTTTCTTTATTTTTATATTGTAATTTTCTTAAGTCTACACAAAGATTCCTTTTATCAATAACACTCGGTGGCCGTCACCGTTTGTGCTAGGGGGTGAAAAAATTGGTTGGTGTGAGACGTATCAGTTCAACTCCCAATAATATCCAATATTTTTTTTTTTTTTTAATTCATTATTTTGTATTCATTTTCATTTATTGCATATATTTTAAACTCAGGTAGCTCTGTTTAAATTTAATCATGGTCTGTTCTGAAGCTAAGTGTTCAAATCATTCAGTAACTTCTTCTCTTTTCGAATGCCATGGCCACTGCGGAAACCCTTTTCACGCCAAATGTATCGGTGCAACTAATGCGCTAATTGTCAAAATTAATTCCTCAGAAATTGGTCTCTGGTTTTGCGCTAATTGTAGAAAGCATTCTGTATCCAGTTTGGCTTTCAAAATGACAGCTTTAAAATCCGAAATTATTAAGATCTCTAAAGTTTTCGAGGAGTTATTCCAAAATGTTTCTTCTGTTGTTTCAATTGTTAATAAATTTTCTTTTCCTAATATCTTAGCAGATAAATCATCTTCTGCAAATGATGATGATTCACAACCCATACCTCTTGATAATTTAGAACCTAGTCCCACCATTTTACTCAATATATCAAATACTGCTTGTAAAAAAGGTAATAAAAGGGGACGCGATACTACCACCTCTTGTAAGAGTGCTGGTCCTGCTCCTAAAAGATCAAACCTTAAAACTATTCAGGCTAACGCTAACTGGGCTTCTAATATGATTTAAGGAGTTTCTGATTTAGAAATAATAGATCCCAGTCTTCAAAATAATTTTGTTGCTCCTAGAGCATTAGCATCGGTTCCTAAGCCCAAATCAATATTCATCTCTCTTCTGTTACCGGAAATCGAACCCGAAGACATTTTGCAACATCTTACTGCCTGTAAATTCATACCCAATGTGACATCCATTAAATGTACTAAAATAAGTAAACCCAACAGTTTCGTTTCATCATTCAAGATAACAGCTCCCATTTCATTGTTCGATTCAATTTTCAAAAGCTCTTGGCCTCCTAATAACGGGTGATTTTTTAGCTGGTTTGTTTTTGGCAACTCTGGTTTGACAGCTGACGTGTGTTTAGTACCTTGTGTCACTGTCAAACAGCTTCAGTTTGGTTTGCAATTTAACCATGGATCGTCTTACAAATGAACAACGCTTGCAAATTATTGGTGAATGGGCTCTTGGAAAGCTGGCCGAGGATCCGCTTTTTTATCGAAAAATTGTGTTCAGCGATGAGGCTCATTTTTGGTTGAATGGGTACGTAAATAAGGATAATTGCCGCATTTGGAGTGAAGATCAGCCAGAAGCATTGCAACAGCTACCAATGCATCCCGAAAAAGCCACTGTTTGGTGCGGTTTATGGGCCGGCGGCATTATTGGGCCATATTTCTTCAAAGATGATGCGAATCGCAGCGTTACTGTCAATGGTGAACGCTACCGAGCGATGATAACAAACTTTTTTTTGCCCGAAATGGAAGTTTTTGATTTGCATGATATGTGGTTTCAACAAGACGGTGCCACATGCCACACAGCACGCGAAACAATGGCGCAATTGCGAGGCGAGTTTGGTGAACAGTTAATTTCACGTTTCGGGCCGGTCAATTGGCCGCCTAGATCGTGCGATTTGACACCATTAGATTATTTTTTGTGGGGGTATGTCAAGGCTAATGTCTATAGGGACAAGCCCGCTTCGATTGACGCACTGGAAGCCAACATCCATGCATTCATTCGTGAGATACCGGCCGATATGTGTGAAAGAGTATGCCAAAATTGGACACAGCGGATGGGCTACCTGAGACGCAGCCGCGGTCAACATTTGCATGAAATTATCTTTAAACATTAAATTGCAAGGTTCAAACTATCGATTCAAATAAATATTTCATTCATTTTTTTGAATTTTTTGTGTTTTTTTTTTTAAAAAGTTCTAAGCCTCTTAAAAAATCACCCGTTACATTGGTAAAAGAATTTACAATCCCTCTTAGGCAAAGAAAAATTGCAAACATCAATAATAATATAACTGCAAAAAACTTGGTAGGTTCTCCTTCTACTACCAAAATGTAAGAGGGCTTCGCAGTAAAACTGCCAATATTTTTCAAAATTCCCAAGCTTTTTCACATGATGTATTTGTTTTCACTGAAACATGGCTTAATGACACGACCACAATGTGACCATCATCGACTTAGAAGCATTAAAAATCGAAAAAAAAAACATTTGGCTTCAAGTTCTCATGCACAATACATTCACGTTGCAGATGTAAAAAAATTGAAAACAAAGCTTATAGAACATCCCATAATGTTAAATAATTTAATGTGCTGTGAGGATATGTTTAATTATTTGGTAGGAGAACTAAATACTTATATAAGAAACACATCATATAAAATAAAAGTAAAATCACAAAAAGCCTACACTGATGCGTGGCTCAGCGACGAATTAATATGTTTGATCAAAGAAAAAAATAAATGGTATGCCAAATTATGTAAAGATCCTCAAAATATTCACATCCAACGACAATATAAGCATCTAAGGAATAAGGTAACAATCCGTAAGAGAAAAATGAAAACAGATCATTACGGAAAATTATTTGAAAAGAGTCTTAATGATAGCAGGAAAACTTGGGAGAATATAAACAGTTTGTTATACAATAACTCATAAAGAAAAACAATTGTCCATTATTTAATAACTGTTTAGTGAAGGAAAAGCTTGAAAAAGTCAATGAACTCAACAAATTCTTCTCTAATGTGGGAAAAACAATCACATCTACATGCTCATCTCAAGATATTATACTTCCAAAGAAACTACAATTACAAAGCTATGTAATGAAAATGACAACACCTTACTCAATCAAAAATGTCATTCTAGGACTGAAGTCATCAAGAGCAAAGGGCGTAGATAATCTCTTAACCACACTACTTAAAGAATGCAGCGAAGAACTATGTACGCCCATTTCATTACTGGTTAATAAATCACTAAAAAATGGATACGTTCCAAACATGATGAAAGTGGCCAGGGTTATTCCAATTTTCAAAATAGGCAACGTTGAAGATTACAATAACTACCGCCCAATCTCAATACTACCGACCCTATCGAAAATAATCGAAAAAGTTGTAAATCACCAAATAGTTGAATATATCGAGAAAAACAATCTATCAATTCCATCACAGTATCGTTTTAGGAAAAAATCAGGAACGAACACAGCACTCCAATATATATCGTTAAATGACTGCAAAAGTGGGAAGCAACCAGTGGAGATGGGGGTGCCACAAGGAAGTGTTCTCGGCCCAACACTCTTCTGCTTGTACATTCAAGACTTCACAAACATGCCTCTCAGGAGCTCTCCGTTTCTATTTGCAGACGACATAAGTCTAATTTATAACGCAAACTCCGCAAAAATTCTCGAAGATCAAATGAACAACGATTTGAAGAAGATCGAATCTTGGATGAATGCCCATAAGCTATGTGTTAACGCTCGAAAAACTAAATACATCATATTCAGCAAATCATGTGAAGAACTTAATATAAGCTATCGAAAAACCGAAGTGGAACAGGTCACCCAATTTAAATATCTTGGACTTTGGGTTGACTCAAACTTAAATTGGGACTACCATATTACAAAACTTTCGAAAAAAACTATCATCTCTAGCTGGAGTTTTCGGTCGAATTCGCTGCAATGTTCCTGAAAATCTTAGAAAACAAATTTACTTTGCAATTTTTCATAGCCAATTAACTTATGGTATCAACGTCTGGGGTACGGCAGATCACTGCCTAAGGCACATTCCACAGGTTACCCAAAATAAGGCACTGAAAAACTTATTCGGACTAGGATGGTACACACACACCAAGTGGATCTATAATCATTTTCAAATTTTAATGGTAACGGACGAAATCGAAATGAATATGGCCGTTCACATCCATAAAATAACGCAGTCAGAAGTTCATACCAATACATAACTTACTAGAAGAAGACTTCATGATCATGCCCTGAGGAATCGCAACAATATTCATCTTAATAGAATTAATACAACGAAATTTGGATATAACTCTATCTTATACCAGTCTATTCAAATCTATAACAAATATAATAATGAAATTAAAAAAAATAATATCAAAATGTTTAAACCTCATGTTAAAAAAGTACTACTCAGTAAATACGTATATTAATCAAGCAATGTCATTTTAAAGTATATTAGTAAATTTTGTCTCTTTTTACCTTTTTATACTTATCTCTTGTTTATCTTTTGTATCCTGATTATTACAACCTTTTATTTGTATGCCATTCGTTTTTGATAGTTTTTTCACTTTTTTATTGATATTCTGTTGTACTTGCCAAGATCATTTATTGTACTTACGTAACATAACTTTTTAAACTTTAAAAAACTTAATCTTAACAATTATAATTTTTGTAACTGTATAGCCTATTACGAGATTTATCTCATAAGGCACATTAAATAAATAAATAAAAATAAAAAGATCTTAGATACGGAACTATTTGATCAAGAATTCATACTTTTCAGGAAAGATCGTCATGTGGATAGTACAAATTGATTAGGAGGTGGTGTCTTAATCGCTGCTAGAAATCATTTTAATACAACTCCTATCGTTTTCCCTTTTATTCTTTCATTGGAATTTTTTTGCATAAAAATAACCATGCATTCAAAAGATTTATTTATTCTTAACGTGTATATTCCCCCAAAAAGTTCAGTTTCAGTATATGTTGAGCTTTCCCTGGCTCTCTACCATATTATTGACGTTGCTGGATTCAATAGTATTATTATTCTATTAGGCGACTTTAACCTTCCAAACATTGACTGGATTCCTTCAGAAGACGAGTCTTACTTTGAAGCTTCGTTGACTTCATCTCAACAGGAGCTTCAATTGTTAGACCATATTATAGTTATGGACTTACAGCAAGTAAGTTGTATTAAAAACTCTTTAAATCGAATGCTCGATTTAGTTTTTTTATCTGACGCCGTTAGTACTGTAGTGGTAGAGTCTACTACTGCAATATCAACCATAGATAAATACCATCCTCCTGTTGACATTTTTCTTGACTTGGACGGGGATTTACTTAATAATAGTAATTCACAAGACTGTTCATATTCTTTTGACTTTCGGAAAACCAACTTCCAGCTGCTTTCTGAGCATTTAAATGTACCTGATATCGAAAATATACCAGTTTTAAGTGACATTGACGTTGCAGTTTCATACTTTTATCAAGTATTGAATAACTGTATAAATGACATAGTTCAACAAAAAATACCCAAATACTCTAGCTCTTGCCATCCATGGTATACGAAAGAACTCAAAGTTCTCCGTAATAAAAGAAACAGAGCTTGGAAGAATTTTATAAAAAGTACGTCCCTTGAAGACCGTTATTTGTACATTTCCTTGTTTAATGAGTTTAAAAACCTCTCCAATCATTTATACGCTGATTATCTTAATAATGTGGAAAGTTCCATTAAGCTTGACCAAAAAAGTTTTTGGAATTTCGTTAACTTGAAAAAGAAATCTGATGGCTATCCAGTCAGTTTTACTTATAACAATAATATTTTAAATAGTCCTCCAGATATTTATGATGCGTTTGCTAACAACTTTCGCCAATCTTACGTTGATATCCCTGTCGACGTTGATGAGAACTTCTTCCTCTACTTAAAAGACTGTCCACAAACTACCTTCAATAATATACCAATTATAATCGAAAAAATTTTACATTATATGTCCCTACTTCATGATGATTACTCATCTGGACCTGATGGTATCCCTCCAATAATCTTGAAAAAATGCAAAACTATATTAGCACCCCTCTTCTTAATTTGTTTAACCTATCACTTAGCTCAGGTAAATTTCCAAGTATTTGGAAAAAAGCATTTATTACACCAGTTTTTAAAAAGGGCAACAGATCTGATATATGCAATTACAGACCAATCTCCAAACTGTCTTGCATTCCCAAGCTCTTTGAGCAGGTAATGTGTGATAGTTTGACATTCAACTGTAAAAATATAATCTGTAACCAACAACATGGATTCATGCAGAAGCGATCGACGGTAACCAATTTACTTGCATTTTTGGATAAGTGCTCAACTGCGTTGGAACATGGTAAAGAACTCGATTGTATCTATATAGATTATTCTAAGGCTTTTGATCAACTTTCTCACAACATCATCACGTTTAAATTAAAGGTGTTTTGGATTCCTCCTAAGCTCATTACTTGGGTTTCTTCTTATCTCCAAAATAGATCCTATCAAGTTAGATTTAGAAGTTCTATCTCCAACCCTTTCCTTGCCAAATCTGGAGTTCCCCAGGGTAGTCATTTAGGCCCACTTCTTTTTATCTTAGCTATCAGTGACGTATCACTCTGCATACGTTATAGTGAAATTCTTATTTTTGCGGATGATATGAAAATTTTCAAAACCGTCAAATCTGTGAGTGATCGTTTACTTTTGCAAGATGATTTAAACAGTTTTGTTCTTTGGTGTAATAAAAATGGTTTAAATCTCAACCCTATTAAGTGTCAGGCGATGATTTTTTCTAAAAGAAGAGTTCCTAGTTCATTTGATTATGAAATATCGCAGCACACATTGCGTCGTGTTGATATTTGCAAAGACCTAGGAGTTCAGTTTACTTTTAATCTTGATTTTACGAAGCATATCAATTTAATTGTCAACAAGGCAAACTCTATTTAAGTATTTAAGTATTTATTGATTAAGTAACTCTGCACATCAAGATAAACTTATAACAAGTACAGGATATAAGAAATAAAAGAAATATAATTAATTATAAAAAAAAAGGTAATACAAATTAGCAAGAATTTGATTATTATGATAATAAATGTATATAAATTACATTAAGGTCGCAACCAAAACAAGTAATTAACGAAAAAGAAAGGAAAGGAAAGAAAGTTATCTCAACTCAGATTCGAGAGGTAATCAAAGCATTGTTCAAGAAATCTTCCGTGTTCAAATCTCAACCTCACATGATTGGGCAAATCATTCCAAAGCTTCACAGCATAAATGAAAAATTGCCTGCTTGAAGTCAAGCAGGTGTATGTAGAAGGTCGTAGTACTATATATCGATTAGAAGAGCAAAATGTAATTTTATCAAACAAATAGCAAGGTTCTTTCTTGTGAATAATCTTAAAGAGTAGGGAACAACATCGATATTTGAAAAAGGCATCCATATATTACATCCAAAAATTTGAAGAGCTTCATTGGAAATAGGATCAAACCTACGTAGATTAAAAACATATCAGAATTTAAAATAATCGAAGGAAAGTCAGGAAAATGTGGCTGGTGTTTAGATATTGGAATAGCTTTAGTTCTAACCGGATTAAGTTTAAGACCATTGCGTTTGGACCATTCATTTATATTACATAGATCGGTGTTCATTTTTTGAATTGCGTCCTCAACCATTCCAATAGGAAAACTAATGTAGAGCTGAACATCATCGGCATAAATGAAAGCTACAGTAAGATACAACAGAAGGTAGGTCATTAATAAACATTGAAAATAATAGTGGACCAAGAATAGATCCTTGGGGAACACCATTATTTACAGAAAGAAATGAGGACAATTTACTATTACATGAAACAGCTTGCATTCGATTAGTCATATATGAAAACAAAAGTTTGTTGGAAGTATCATAGAAGTTAAAATATTACGTTAGTTTATCACAGAGAATATTTGGATTGACACAGTCAAATGCTTTAGAATAGTCCAGTAGTGTTATCACAGTTGTATAGTTCGCATCAATTGCCAGTCTTATGTCATCAGAAACCTTTAATAAAGCAGAAGTGCAGCTATGTCCCGACCGGAAACCTGATTGCAGAGGATTGAGAAGTTGCTTAACTCTGATAAATTCCTTCATTTGGTTACTAATAAGGAATTCAAAAACTTTAGATAAGAAGGGTAGGATGGCTATAGGTCTATATTCTGAGTTTGTTCCTTTTTTTGGAATTGGTACAATCTTAGATCTTTTCCATACAGAGGGATATAAGGATGTCATAATAATGGTATTAAATACATGGGTGATATAAGGAAGGATAAGAGGAAGGAGAATTTTGACGAAATCTGGATGAATGTTATCTAAGCCCATAGTTTTTGATTTGATTGCGAAGATTGATTGAAGAAGACGTTAAACATATCAATTATCGATAAACAGAATTCGTTTTCGTAATTGCTCCGTGTTTATGGAAATGCTCGGATAAGAAATGAATTGGGTGCAGAAAACTTACGGTTAAGCTCATCAAGGTCAATGTCGTCCGCAACTGAGGTATTATCTTTTTGCACGCCAATATAACGGACTTCTTTCCATAGAAACTTGGAAGAATTATCAGAATTGAAACGATTGTTATAAAAGTTAAGTTTAGCGGACCTTATAAGCATGGTAACAAGGTTACGAGACGCTTTGAAACTACGAAATATTTCAGCACAGCCAAAACGTTTCCACCGGCGATAATAAGTATTTCTCTTTTTGATAGCATTCACAATACCATAAGATAGCCAAGGACAGCTTTGCGATTTCTGAACACGACTTTTAATAGGCACATGCTTGTTAAACAGGTAATAAATTGACTTGTTCATAAATTCATTTTGTCTATTAACATCAGATGACAAATATATTGAGTTCCAATCAATAGACGAGCAATCACTCTATGTTAGGGTTTGTTAAACAATGGTCTAAGGAATTTCAGGATCCCTATGTTACCATGGCTCTTACTACCTTGTTTGCCCCCATCTTGAATACGCATCACAGGTATGGACTCCTTTTTATGAGATTCATAAAAATAGATTAGAAGCAGTGCAACGTAATTTTATACGTTTTGGCACAAAGGAGAATCAATTATGATATTGTATTTATTCTTCAACTTTTAACCGGTGTTATTGATACACCTGATCTATTATCTCGTACTAGCCTTAATTACCGTGGTGGAGGTCACAACACTCGTAGTCTAGAACTAATGCATCTATCTCAACACCGTACTAATTATGGAATGCATGAGCCCTTTACCCGCATGTGTAAACTTCTGAATTTGAACTCAAACCTTTTCGATTTTAACATAAGCAAAAATAGTCTCAAAGCTACATTGAAGACCAGTGTACCACGCTCTTAAATGTTTGTAATTGTTAATCATTTCATTTTCATTATATGTATTTGTTATCTTATAACTATTGCTTTTTAATTTTATTTTGTAAGGTGTATGTCTTAACTAGTTTGTTGCTTACTAACTACTAACACTACACTAAGTGATGAGTCTGATGAGCACTTAATTTGAGTTGGCAATTCCTTGGTCGCAAGATGTCGCTTGTACTAAGCTCTCTTCGGCAAAGATCTGATAGTGTAAGAAAACAAAAGACCCTCTAACCATACGGTGTCGAAGGCCTTCTCCAAATCAACCAGACAGGCACCCGTACACTGTTTCTTAGATTTATTCCATTGGACATCAGAAACGAGCTTAGACGCGACATGAATCATGTGTCATGTCCCGCCTTAAAACCGAACTGATTGTCCGGTATGATATTATTGTCCTCTGCCCACTTAGACAGAGCTCTGTAGATAACTTTTTCGAATACCTTGCTGATACTCGGAAGAAGACTTATCGACCGGAGATTCGCCGGATTGGAGTTGTCCGTTCCCTTTTTCGGGAGAAGATGCACCACAGCTATCTTCCACCGCACGGGATAATATGCATTATTCAGAGCGTTGTTAAACAGAGTGGTATAAATGTCTACTGCTCCTTGAGGTAAATGTCCAAGTACAACGTTGGATATGCCATCGACTCCTGCTGACTTCTTCTTCTTTAATGAATCGAAGATGAGCTGGAGCTCCACCTTCGTAATTAACAGGGAACTGGGCCCATTTTGCTCGGCGATTATGGCGTTTGCCAAATGATCTTCATTGAACCCGGTGAAACCTAGGTTCTCTGATCGCCATTGCGTGATGTCATTCCGAAGATAGAAGTGATGAAGCAAGGCTCTGTTTTCCAGATCTTGACTGGGGCGAATGCACGCATTCACCTTGTATACTTGCTGGAAAGCAGCCCCCACAGCCTCCACTTTCTCCTGCGGATCTTCGACAATAAAGAGGTCATCGTCCAAGACGGCGTCCTTTGGGCCATGTCTTCGACCCGTTCTTCACTGAGTTTACCCTCCCCTTTAATGTGGTCCTCACCAAACTTAACGCAGCGTGACTGCATTTCGCAGTTTGTTGCAGCGTGCCCAAACCTTTGGCAGCGCACGCATTGAAGCATGTCACCTCTTTAATTTGTCCCAAGTAACAACCTGGTAGTTGAGAACGGAGATACTTCTCAACCTATCCAGTTTGCTGCTGGGCAATAGCTGGACTAGGAAGAACGGCAAAGACCGCTTCTCCCTTTTGGCTCTGACTGTAGCGAACGGCTTGACCCCGATAAAGTCGAGATCATCGCTCGGTTTTTGATGGAGCTCATTTAAGAGCACCTGTGGTTCCGTGCAGGAATCTATGCCCTTCAAGAGGACCGTCTGATATTTATCCACTTTGGGGGTAAAACTGAAGAACTCAGTCGTGGATTTATTTAACAATTCTGTAATTATTTTATGCTGCGCCACTGTTGAGCAGTGGATAGCATGTCTATCTTTACTTAAACGTCTAATAAAAAAGTTTTGGCCTATGGCCGACTTACATAGGTCAATAGTTTCCTGCAATTCCATTTTATAAGTGTTGATTGGTGGCACTTTTTCTTTTTTATTTTGGGGCGGCTGTGGCTGCTGCTGGTGTTCTCCTCGCTGCTGCTGACTCCGCTCCTGTGGTTTTTGTTGCTGCTGCTGCTGTTGCTGTTGTCTTTGTTTTTCCGGCCGGTGCTCCTTCGGCTGCTGCTGTTGTTGTTCCTTTGGCATTTGTTTTTGTTGCTGCTGCTCTTGTGCATTGACGTCTGGCTGCTTATTTTTCGGTAGCAGCTCATGCTGTGGGGTTGCTTTTTTCGGCGCCTATACCGCTTGTTTTTGCTCGCGCTCCTGTCTCTCTCTTTCACGACGAGCCTCTTGCTTGTTTTTAAGAGCTTGAATCAGAGGGGTCACGATGGCATTAAGGCGTTCTACTCCCCCGAATTTCATCGATTTTTTTGCTGATGGCTTGCTCGTCAAGTGCGTCTTGCGCCTCATTTTTCTCTTCGGAGGACGCCTCTGGTGATGTTAGGTCAACAAGCAGATTGCTGTTCCTGTCCCCCCTTGTATACAATCCCTCGCCACCCTCTGACATATTTTCGATGTGTTTGTGGGATGTGGAGGTAATTGAATACCTGATGTATTTTTGCTGCTGCTGTGGTTTTGGCTGTGCGCGGAATCTCCTTCACCCCGGCTGGCAGCTGGGCTGAGGTGGTGGTGGAGCGGCGCTTAACGAGGTTCGACGCACAGCTAATCCTCTTCCTCCTTTTATTTTTTGCATCGGCTGTTGGTGCCGTTGGTGGGTTTGCCGTTGTTGCTACGGCACTATACGACGGTATGGCTGGTGGTGCCATCGCTTGCTTGGTTGTTGTTGTTGCTGTTGCTACGGCATTTGCTGCAGCTTTGCTTGCTGGTGCCATAGCTGGCTTTATTGTTGTTGCTGGGACACCTTTCGATGTCCCCGCCGTGTTGTTATCTGCCATTAGCTGCTCCTCCCACTCAATGAAGTTTTCTACCTCGCGATTGTGGAAAAAAGCAGCTAAATAATTATTGTTGCCCGACTGGGATTCGAACCAACTACCTTCGGATTGTCGGCCTGCCACCTTTTTTTTTCTTTATAATTCTGTTTTATTTTTCAATTTTCAAAGAGCAAAATCGCATCGTCACCTCCAAGTGGTGCCCGCTGGATAGCCAATTAGGTGAACTAACGACGAGCGTTGGATCTATTGGATCCAAGAGCTGAGCCACCTGAGTTACCTTCTCAGGAACTAGGAGCATAAGATAAGACATCGCTCTGAAGAACCAGCTCTCCATGAAACCCAAGAAAGTCTGACGCATAATGTGTGGCTCATTGTTCAGCGTCTGATCCCATAAGGGCGGCTGTATTTAAGACCTTGAATAGAAGAAGTAACTAAGCTATTTATGGGTAACAAACAACAGTTACAAAAAACAAACATAGCAATGAATAAAACAAACAGATACATTACCCCAGGTGGCAATCCAGATAAACTGGTAAATCTACTCTCTTCGGAGATCGGTCCTACGGATTCTAGGGAGGACCAATTATTGCTAGCAGGAAGTAGACGGAGTTCTAAAACACTGAGGACTTCGCCAAAAATATTCCCAAGGATTACTCCATCGAAAACCCTTACCGAAAAATCAAATGACAAAGAAGTCATTAACGAAAAAGGAACCAAATTCTATGAAAAGATCGAAATAAAAGATCCGCAGTGTTCCAAAACAAGCAAGGAGATCCACCAAGTTGAATCTGAAAATCATTTCGAGGAATGGCAAACAGAAATAATAGCCAGAAGGAAACTTGAAGTCCTCGTTGAAAGTCTTCAGCAACAAGTTAAGAGACTTGAAGAAAAAGTCAGCTTGCTGGAAAAGAAAACCTCAAAAAATGACAGCAAGACTAGTCTAAAAATACTTGTGAAAAGCCTACCAAAAACCATTGAGTTTCATACTGATGAGGAAGAGCTTCTTTTTGAAACAGATGGTAACAGAAAAAAGCGTAAATCCAAAAAATGGAAAGCAGAGGGTAGCCCAGAGAGTGTTCAAAAAATTGAGCAGGTAACTTCAAAAGCGGATATTGCTGCAACAGCAAAAACATCAAACAATGAAATAAAAGATGTATCCCAAAAGAAGTCTTTTGCTAAAGGTACTAAGAAAACTGCACCACCTCCAATCATGATTTCCGGATTGACAATGTTTGGTGAGCGTAAGAACATAGTAGAAAAATGCATTAAAAGGCATGTAAATATACATCATACAATAAAGACAATTGGAAAGACATTGTTGAAGACGCCGATGCGTATAGATCTATCACTGAAGAATTGAACAAAAAGAGAATTCAGTGGCACTCGTACGAAAATAAAGCTACAAGGTCGATAAAGGTAGTAGCAAGAGGCCTCCACTCTTCATGTGTTGCCAAAGATATTGTCGAAGACCTTATTCAAAAAGGTTTCCAAGCTCTTGATGCGAATAATCTTATTTAAAATGAGGTAATCAAAGACTCCACTGGGGTATCAACGACAGCAAAAAGATCTCTACCTTTGTTTATGCTCACCTTTGAAAATAAAGAAAGTCTCGATAAGATTTACAGTATAAAATCAATCATGGGCATAGTTTTCAAAATTGAACCACTGCAAAAGTCAAAAATTGTTCCAAAATGTAAACGCTGTCAAGCCTTTGGGCATACACAAAAATACTGCAATCGTGAGTTTGCTTGTGTCAAGTGCGAAGGCAAGCATGCAACTAAAAACTGTCCCATGGGCAGAGAACAGAAAGCGAAATGTGTTAAATGTCAAGGCAACCATCCTGCAAGAATGTCCAGTTGCCAAAAAATTCCAAGACACAAAAAAAAAAACTAAACTGGGAACAAGCTAAGAAACCCAACAATCACAAAAGCAATAGTTGAAAGCAAAAAAGTAGCCGTTGAAAACAAAACTAAAAATCAACCGCCAAAAGCAATTGCACTAAGCAAAAGTGATGAAAATAAATCCTATTCCCAGATTGTTAAAAATGTGCGGAAGAGCGAAGAAACATCTATTAAAGAAATGCTTGAACTTATCCTGAAAAGGATTGACAAACAAGATTTAAACATAAAACAGCTAAGCGAAGAAGTCGCTCTTAAGAAATAATGATGGACAGAACACTCAAAATCGCAACATGGAATGCAAATGGTCTTTTACAACATGTATCAGAACTAAACATCTTTTTAGACATAGAGCATATAGACATTTGTTTGGTGTCCGAAACTCACCTCGCTATAGAACAAAATCTTAATAACAAATTACCTAACTATACGTGTTATCACGCTTCGCACCCAGCTGACAAAGCTAGGGGAGGATCAGCAATACTAATAAAAAAGTGCTTAACACACTATGAAGAGCCTTAGTTTAGTAATGAAAACATGCAAGTAACCAGTTAGTATTGGTGTAAAAAAGAAAGAGTTTAAGATAGCATCTATATACTGCCCTCCGAGGCGCTCTCCAACTGAAGAAGACTATGCAGAACTCCTAAATTTGTTAGGACATAACTTCCTTGTTGGTGGCGACTTCAATGCTAAACACACCCAATGGGGATCTAGGCTCATAACAACGAAAGGCAAACGGCTATATCAAGCAGGCCGCAAATACAACTGCGAATTTTATTTTCCTGGCTCGCCAACATATTGGCCATCTGACTCTAACAAAATACCAGACCTTATAGACTTTTTCGTAGTAAAAGGTATTAAACGAATACATATAAGTGTCGAAGGTAATTACGATTTATCGTCAGATCATACTCCAGTAATATTATCACTGAGCGAAGCAGAAATAATAGAAAAAAGTAATTCTAAGCTCGTGAACAAAAGAACAAACTGGAACGAATTCAGAGATAAACTTGAAAGTTTTATAGACCTAAGATCCCCTATGCAAACAATTGAACAGATTGATCATGAAGTAGAACAATTTATTGCTGATGTGCAACAGGCTGCAGAAGAAAGTACTCCAACAATTTCGAACTCAAGAGAAAAAGAAATAAAATATCCTGTCGAAATAAAGGAGCTGATCTTGGAGAAAAGAAGAGCTCGAAGAAAATGGCAAGCTACGAGGTTTCCAGGTGATAAGGCAGTTTTTAACCGTCTTAACAATGAACTAAAGAAAAGAATCTGTGAATTTAAAAGTGATTCAATTAGTAGATTCCTGAATAGTCTGACGGCGGATGCTTCTACGGTATACTCCTTATGGAAAGCAGCTAAGCGACAAAAAAGACCACAGGCACAAAACCCGCCAGTAAAATCTCAAGATGGTAAAGGGATCGGAAACCCAAAACAAAAAGCTGATCTCTTCGCTGAACATCTCGCGAATGTTTTTAAGCCATTTCCAGCAAGCACAGCTACAGATTCCTTACAGTTTGTTGATAGAAACGACGAATGTGAAATTCCTTTTGTCACGCTCAAAGAAGTAAGAAGTATGTGTCAACATAAGTTGTCTAACAAAAAACCACCAGGGTACGATCTAATAACTGCTCAGGTTTTGAAAGAAATGCCTTCAATAGCCTTCAAAAAACTCCAATTTATAATAAATGCATGCCTTAAACTAAGATATGTGTCACATCATTGGAAAATTACAGAAGTCATTGTTATACCTAAACAAGGTAAGCCACCAACAGAAGTAACATCTTACAGACCTATATCGCTTATACCAATCATGGCAAAAGATTTCGAAAAACTGCTTCTGAAAAGACTAAGCAAAATAATAGAAGAAAGATGACTAATTCCGAGCCATCAGTTTGGATTTAGAAATAAACATTCCACGATAGACCAAGTGCATCGGATTACGGATGTTGTGGAAAAGGCACTTGAAGAAAAACAAGTATGCTCGGCTATATTCTTAGATGTTGCTCAAGCCTTTGACAAGGTTTGGCACTTGGGACTTGAGTACAAACTGCAAAGGGATCTTCCCAGGCAGTACTATGAAATACTGAAATCCTACGTTACGAACCGACTCTTTAAAGTACGGTACGACCAAAATTACTCGGAACTAAAGAAAATTGAAGCCGGTGTACCACAAGGAAGTGTCCTAGGACCAACCCTGTATCTGTTATATACAAGGGATATTCCAGTGGACATCAACGCTATCATGGCTACCTTTGCTGATGATACTGCAATATTGGTGCCAGATAAAATCAATAGGGGAAAGGATGAGGGAAATAATGGACGAAACGGGGAAGGGAGAAGAGTGGATAAAGGAACTAGAGGCAGTAAGAAAAGATAAGATGATAGAGAGGGGTGGAGAGGGAGCAGAGTAAGGAAGCGGGAGACTTGTAACCCTTAGGGGAGCCAATACAAATCAATGTAATGTAATGTAATGTCATGTAATGTAATGGTGCCAGATAAATCCGTTACGAAGGCTACACAAAAACTGCAAAATGCAGTCGATAAAGTTAGTGATTGGACGCAAAAATGGCGAATCAAACTAAATGAAACAAAATCGACGCATATAAACTTTACAAACAAAAAAATAAACAATGTTCCAATTCTTATAAACAGTACAACAGTACCTTACTCCAATACTGCCAAATACCTTGGAATGACTTTGGATGCAAAGCTTAAATGGAAAGAGCACATCAAAAAGAAAAAAGACGAACTAAACTTGAAGTACAGAAAAATGTACTGCTTACTAGGAAAGAACTCTGACCTATCTATCCCGAACAAGCTAATGTTATACAAGCAAGTACTGAAATCCGTTTGGACATTGTTTAACTCAGCATATTTCTTATTTGTTATGTCTGAATCATCAAATTATTCTAATTATGATTCTTCTTTGTCTGTTCAATATTATTAATAAAACAATCTAAGCATATTCCTGAGTGTCATTTATGCACTCATTTTCACATCAATTTATCTTTTGCATTTAATGCATTTCATATCCTATTTCAATTGTGCTACATTGTATCCCATATAAAGTAGCTGCATTGCACTACTCTTCATCAATTCTCAGAATGGAATTTAAAAAAATACTTGTCATAATAAGCGGAATTATTGGCGTAGGAGTCGCCTTCAATTTCAGTAGGCAAATTGTATCTTGGTACCGACTTCTAAATTCGTTGGGGCTATGGAGTCTCTTTTAAATTAAATAAAAATTTTTGTTACTTGCCGTCCGACCGTTGAAGAGTAAAGATCCATTTAAGTAAAAATATGTCAAATAAAAAGTTTTTTTTTTTTAAACAACAAGGTGTATTTTTTTTTGGTTCTCAAGGGTTGCATAAACTTATGTATCCCCATAAACATTTGGTGCCGAAATCCGGGAACATTGAATTATGGAACATTTAGATTTTGGTAATTTCACAGTTTTATTTTCAATAGTGACATTATTGTATGTAAATAATAATTACAATAATCATACTAATCAGTGGCAGAAAGTCATAACTCAACAAATACATATATTCTCGGTCGTATATTTTCGTTTATTCTTCTACCTCCCAATATTGTAGGTAGACAATATATGAGTCGTGTCGGTCGTCGCTTCGCTCAAGGTTTTTCGTGTGAATATACATACATATATCTCATGTGCCAGTGCTACATTTTTGGTTGTCCTATCGTTTGCTCATTCAATCGCATCCCAGTGTTAACATTTTTGTTTATTTTATATACCTCCCAATATTGTAGGTAGACAATATATGAGTCGTGTCGGTCTTCGCGTCGCTCAAGGTTTTTCGTGTGAATATACATACATATATCTCATGTGCCAGTGCTGCATTTTTGGTTGTCTTATCGTTTGCTCATTCAATCGCATCTCAGTGTTAACATTTTTGTTTATTTTATTTACCTCCCAATATTGTTGGTAGACAGATATATATGGTTCATGAAATCTATAATATAAAATAGACTTTTTATTTGTTTGGTCAAGTGTCACATATCGTTGCATGCATAATCAGGTGTAATTCATTATAAAGCAAAATACCTAATTGCCAATGATTGTTTTGGTCATTATTGTTTGGTTTTTTTGGCCACATATTGCAAAGTGTCTTCAAATACTGTATGATATCTCGTCGCATCGTTTCTCGTCGCGTTCCAATATAAAACATTTATTGACATTAAATAGATACACGTTCATCTTAATTTTTGAATTAAATCACATCAATCAATACATTGTTACTGTCATGGCTGAAATAATCAAAAAATTAAAAACCCGTCGGGGTGTAATAAAAGGACAATTAACTCGAATCAAGGGACTTCTAACTGATGTTAAAATAAAATCAATGAATTGTTTCGAACTAGAAACAAAATTAGGTCTATTAGAAGGTTACTTTAATAATTTTAATGGAATTCAATCCCAACTTGAGGAAGGCGATTCTAATGAATCACCAGAACGCTATGATTTCGAGGACTCATATTCAGATCTCAAATCCAAATTATTGCTTAATATAAATGGTAACGTTGATCGTCAATTGGCTGGTAATACCACGTTTTTCGGCGGGCCATCTAATACGCATTCAGACCTTCCAAAACACAAATTAAAAGTGTTTTCTGGTGAACCTGACAAGTGGTTAGATTGGTGGAGTATGTACTCTATCATGGTTGAGGAAAAGGTTCCAGATCCTCGAGACAAATTCCAACGTCTTCGAAATTTACTCGAAGGCAACGCCTACGAATGCATAAGGTCACTAGAACCAACGGCAGAAAATTATCCAAAGGCAATACGCATACTGAGGAGTCAGTATGATAATAAAAGGTATCTGTATCGTATACATATTGGTAATATAATTGATTTAAAAAACATTGCATTTGCTTCAGTTAATCATCTAGTATCCATTAACAATACAATTAATTCTAACATGAGGGCTCTCTTGTCTTTATCAACAAAAGAACAAGTAGCTGATGGACTATTACTCGCTTTTGTAACATCAAAATTGGACTCTTTTACTGCTTCTTTATGGGAGGAGCATGTAACAAAGCTAGACGACTCAATGACAAAAGATCAGGCTGATTCGAATTCAAACTCTGAATTGGAAAAAGGTAATGCATATATTCCAACATGAGAAGACTTCTCTAATTTTGTACAAAAAAGATGTAGAACTTTAGAACTAATTGAATTTAATAAAAAGCAACATTCATCAAACAAACCGCAGGATAAAAACCTCAAAACAGTTCGTTATCAGCAAAGGCCTCATTCGTTCCAAGTAACGCAATCTACTAGCTGTCCTTTTTGCACTCAAAATTGTCAAAGTGCGAAAACATGCACTAATTTTATATCCAAATCCCAGAATGATCGGTACAATCTAGTAAAATCACTAAATTTATGCATCAATTGTCTCAAGCCGGGACATGGAGCTCGGAACTGCCAGTCTAGCAGGTGTAGAAGCTGCCAAGGTAGTCATCATACACTATTACACCGAGACCAACAATTATCTAAATATAATCCACATTCAAGTGGAACTAATCAAAAACTAAATCAAACACTATTTTCTTTTCGGGAGCCAGTAAGCTCAACTAACTCAATTCAAGATTTTCCAAGTTCTTCATTAGCAGGAAATGCTCAACAAGCACTGCACACTCTTGACAATGAACCAAGCATAAAAACTATCTCTGACATATCTAAAAGTCAAGTTATTCTTTCTACTGCTTTTATCGAAGTTAAATCTTCAAATAACTAATTCATTACATATCGCGCTCTACTTGACAGCGGCTCTCAATTAAATTTTATCACTAATCGTTTAATACAACTTTTGGGTTTGAAAAGACTTTTTTCAAACACAAGCATTCATAGAATTAGTTCATCGAGTATAAGTTCGAACTATAAATCGTCACTTACTTTGAAATCTCGTATAAATGACTTCAGCATAGATATTGAAGCCGTCATATTGGAAAACATTACCGGAAATATTCCAGTTAACAAATTCGACATACACCAGCTGCACATTCCCAGTAATGTGCCCTTGGCTGATCCATCATTCAATATTCCTCAGCGAATTGATTTGCTTATAGGCGCCGGAATATTCTATAGTCTTCTTTCCGTAGGCCAGATACGTTTGGGTCAGCAAACAACAGCAGTATTGAAAAAAACATTATTTGGATGGATTATATCAGGTGAAATCAAGATTGAACATAATAACTGCTTTTTATCTACTCAATACAGGTCTCAATCTGAAAATGATTCTGCATTGAACCAGCTAGTCTCACGGTTTTGGGAACTAGAATCATGTCAAACTTATCAAACCCTTTCTCCAGAAGAAGAAGCATGTGAAAAATACTACAATAGTTCATATAGCAGACTTAGGAATGGCCGATTCGCAGTTCTACTTCCTTATCGCAATCCTCCCATCACGATAGGTGAATCATATCAAACTGCCTTGAAAAGGTTTTTTAATTTGGAGAGAAGAATCAACAAAGACGCGCAACTAAAACATGCTTATGCATAATTCATTCAAGAATATATAAATTTGGGCCATATGAGAAAGATTTCCAATTCAGATCTTGGTAGCCCAAATTACTTCTTGCCTCACCATCCTGTTATAAAACCAGAAAGTTCGTCAACTAAAGTAAGAGGGGTATTCAACGGATCATGCAGAACCAGCAACGGAATTTCTTTAAATGATCTACTTATGAATGGTCAAAAACTTCAAGATGATATTTTTGAAATTTTAATTCGTTTCAGATTGTTCAAATTTGCCATTACCGCAGATATAGTAAAAATGTATCGTCAAGTTTACCTCAATGAAAATGATCAAAACATGCAGTGTATTCTCTGGCGACATGATGGTAAACAACCAGTTGAAATCTACCGTCTTAATACAGTAACGTATGGGACTACGTCAGCGTCTTACCTGGCTATCAAAAGCATGATCACATTAGCGCATGAAGAGAAATTACACAACACTATTGGAGCACACCATGTTCTAAATAGTTTTTATGTTGGCAATTTGATGGCAGGAGCTGACACTATAGAAGAGCTTCGTACAATTAAAAATGAAGTCACAAAACTACTACTCAAGGGTGCATTTCCACTGAAGAAATGGTGCTCAAATGCAGAGGAGGTATTGGCTGACATAGATCCAGGGGATAAAGAAACACTACTGAAGATTGATAATGATGAAGTCATTCGTGTATTAGGATTACTCTGGAATCCTTCTATTGACAACTTTTCATTTAGCACTTTTAACTCAACCATTACTAGTACTAGCCTAACAAAACGCATTATTCTTTCCCAGGTTGCAAGCTTATTTGATTCTTTGGGTTTCATCAATCCTGTAGTGATGAATGCAAAGCTGTTTTTACGTCATCTCTGGACCAAGGGCTTTGACTGGGATGAAAGTTTACCTCAAGATCTTCATCATCAATGGAAAGATTTTTATCAACAAATACAATGTTTACAAAAACTAAGAATACCCAGTTTAGTACTTATTCAAGGAGCAAAAATACAATTGCATGGCTTTAGTGATGCAAGCATGAGAGCTTACGTAGCTTGCGTTTACTTTCGAAGTTTAGGTTCAGATGGAGCTATAAACACTCATTTGGTATGTGCTAAATCAAGGGTAGCACCAATATTGTGCGTATCTTTAGAACGTTTGGAACTCTGTGGAGCATTACTGCTTGCAGAATTAATTCAAGGAATTAAATTGGCTATTGACATTGACATTGAATCAACCTTTTGTTGGACGGATTCAACTATTGCCCTTTCATGGATAAGATCCACAGAAAACCAATGGAATATTTTCGTGTCATATAGAATATAGAATAATAGAATATCTAAAATTCAGCACCTAACTAATTGTGAGTCATGGAACCATGTTCCATCAAAGCTCAACCCCGCAGACATTATCTCTCGTGGATGCTTACATGAATAATTGCTTCAAAATAAATTGTGGTTTGATGGTCCACAATTCTTAAAGCTAGAAAGAAACTTGTGGCCGCACCTGGAAATTCGGATATCAAATGATTGCCCTGAACAAAAAAGACAAAAATTTGTTTTTCTGGCAAATAATAATAATCATGAAGTCACTGATCTTACCTTAAATTGCAAATATTTAAATTCCTATTTTCGTTTAATTTTAGTGTTTTCCTATGTTCGCCGTTGGAGGTCAAAATCAATTGACAGAACAAAAATGGTATCATCAAGAGAAATAGATGAATCCGAAAAGGCTGTAATTTGGAACATACAAATGGTGTATTTTAAGAAGGAAATAAAGGTTCTCTCCCAAGGACGAGAAATAACCGAAAGCAATATGCTTCGACTTGGATTGTTTCTGGATGACCAAGGAATACTTCGTGTAGGAGGGCGTTTACGTAACTCTCCACTTAATTATGATTCATACATCAAATTATACTCCCACCTTCACACCCATTAACTAATTCTATTGTAATGTACTATTATTTAAAATATCTTCACGCAGGTAATCAAACCGTCCTGCACATTATTAGAAGAAAATTCGGGATCATAGATGGCCTTTGAAACGTTGGGAAGGTACTGCGATCCTGTCTAACATGTTTTCGGTTTAATCCGAAACTATCAACACAATTAATGGGAGACCTACCCACAGACCGAATTACTCCTGCCAGACCCTTCTCAACCACTGGGATTGATTATTGCGGTCCGATATACTTAACGCAGCGGATTAGAGGTCGCCCTCCAATCAAGGGATATGTATGCATATTCGTATGCTTTGTTACTAAGGCGACCAATTCAAAAGGTTGCATTGATTCCTAAACAATAATTTTTTTGTTTAAAAACTTCATAATGTTAAATTTTGTATTGAATCTTAAAAAAAAGGGGTTTGTCTCCTTAAATAATTTTTGCTATCAAACCTAATTATTTCAATTTTATCTTAATAATAATATATTATATATTTAATATCTTAAATATCAATTCAAAATCTTAATCAATTTAACGATTTTGAAAGTTTTTGTAAAACTTTCAAGGCGGGCGGCATGTTTAACTCAGCATATTTTGTATTTGTTATGTCTGAATCATCAAATTATTCTTATTATCATTCTTCTTTGTCTGTTCTATGTTATTAATAGAACAATCTAAGCACATTCCTGAGTGTCATTAATGCACTCATTTTCACTTCAATTTATGTTTTGCATTTAATGCATGTCATATCCTATTTATATTGTGCTACATTGTATCTCATATAAAGTAGCTACATTGCACTACTCTTCATCAATTCTCAGAATGGAATTTAAAAAAATACTTGTCATAATAAGCGGAATTATTGGCGTAGGAGTCGCCTTCAATTTCAGTATGCAAATTGTATCTTGGTACCGACTTCTAAATTCGTTGGGGCTAAGGAGTCTCTTTTAAATTAAATAAAAATTTTTGTTACTTGCCGTCCGACCGTTGAAGAATAAAGATCCATTTAAGTAAAAATATGTCAAATAAAAATGTCTTTTTTTTAAAAACACAAGGTGTATTTTTTTTGGTTCTCAAGGGTTGCATAAACTAATGTATCCCCATAAACAGACATATGGCATCCAACTATGGGGCTGTACAAAGAAAACAAATGCTGAACCCATCCAAAAATTCCAAAGCAAGGTGCTTCGCGGAATAATAAATGCCCCTTGGTATATAAGATATAGCGATCTACATCGTGACCTTCAAATTGAAATGGTTACAGAAGTGGTTAAAAAACACGCTGTATCACACAATCAGCGACTGCAAAGTCATACCAACTCCGAAATTGAGACCGTCTTAAATGTACGAGACAATGTTTGGAGATTAAGAAGAACCAAGCCTTATGAGCTGATGGTCTAAAAGCTATGGAAAGTGTTATAACTTAAGCTTCCCACAATGCGACTGATAAATTAAGAAAGAAAAATCATTTGTCGATCTTTCATAGATTGGTCCTGATTCACCGGTGGTTTTAGTGCGGTAAGAGTCCCACACTATTTGGTATCGATTCTTACCCAGTGTCTTTTGAAGATTTCCATCGGATAAAAAAAAGAAAAAAAAATTCTTAAAACTATCTTAAAGCAAGACAAAAATTCATAAAAACTAGCCTACTTATCAATATCTTAAAACTAACTTACTGGCCCCAGTCGGGCGCTCTAAGTTAAACGATAATATCTTAATGCCAATGCCTTTCGGCCTAAGAGCTATCTAAATACTAAATTCAGGTCGGTTTTAATTTTTACCGAGAAGAATTTTCAAAAAACTCGGTATCTCTGTCCTTATTTTTTTTGGTTTTATATAAAACTTACAAACTACATAAAACTAAATTAAAGCTAATTAAAACTACTTAAAGCTACTTAAAACTATTTACAACTAATTATAATTATAATTATAATTATAAAACTAGTTACAACCTATTTATAAGCTACTTACAGACTACTTACAAACTAGAACAGCCACAGAAAGCATTTTCCGGTTTTATATTTTTTTGTATTTTTGTTGATTTTATAATTTTTGTGTAATTTTTTTTGGTGCCACCCTGACTGTCCCTACTTAAAACTAACTACATAAACCTATGTAAGTCGGCCATACAAAAGAAAATAGCAAGGTCAACTATTAAATGTCTGAAGGAACTTTATCTTCCTTTTTCAACCACCAGAACTGGTTCTCCTGCTTTAACCAATCTCTTCGGTCCCGTTCGGACACAGTACCGGAGATTCGCCGGATTGGAGTTGTCCTTTCCCTTTTTCGGGAGAGGATGCACCACAGCTGTCTTCCAACGCACTGGATAATATGCATTATTCAGAGCGTTGTTAAATAGAGTGGTATAAATAACTACTGCTTCTTGAGGTAAATGTAGAAGTAGAACGTTGGATATGCCATCGACTTCTGCTGACTTCTTCTTCTTTAATGAATCGAAGATGAGCTGGAGCTCCATTTTCGTAATTAACAGGGAAGTGGGCCCATTTCGCTCGGCGATTATGGCGTTTGCCAAATGATCTTCATTGAACCCGGTGAAACCAAGGTTCTCTGATCGCCATTGCGTGATGTCATTCCGAAGGTAGAAGTGATGAGGCAAGGCTCTGTTTTCCAGGTCATGATTGGGGCGAATGCACGAATTGACCTTGTATACTTGCTGGAAATCAGGCCCCACAGCCTCCACTTTCTCCTGCGGATCTTCGACAATAAAGAGGTCACCGTTGTTCACTGAGCTTACACTCCCCTTTAATGTGGTCCTCACCAAACTTAACGCAGCGTGACTGCATTTCGCAGTTTGCTGCAGCGTGCCCAAACCTTCGGCAGCGCATGCATTGAAGCATGTCACCGCGTCTCTTTAATTTGTTCCAAGTAACAACCTGGTAGTTGAGAACGGAGATACTTCTCAACCTATCCAGTTTGCTGCTGGGTGATAGCTGGACTAGGAAGAACGGCAAAGACCGCTTCTCCCGTCTGTCTCTGACTGTAGCGAACGGCTTGACCCCGATAAAGTCAAGATCATCGCTCGCTTTTTGACGGAGCTCATTTAAGAGCACCTGTGGTTCCGTGCAGGAATCTATGCCCTTCAAGAGGACCGTCTGATATTTATCCACTTTGGGGGTAAAAGTGAAGATCTCAGTCGTGGATTTCTTTAACAATTCTGTAATTATTTTATGTTGCGCCACTGTTGAGCAGTGGATAGCATGTCAATCTTTACTTAAACGTCTAATAAAAAAGTTTGGCCTTATTGCCGACTTATAAGGGTCAAAAGTTTCCTGCAATTCCATTTTGTAAGTGTTGATTGGTGACATTTTTTCTTTTTATTTTGGGGCGGCTGTGGCTGCTGCTGGTGTTCTCCTCGCTGCTGCTGACTCCGCTCCTGTGGTTTTTGTTGCTGCTGTTGCTGTTGTTTTTTTTTTCGGCCGGTGCTCCTTCGGCTGCTGCTGTTGTTGTTCCTTTGGCATTTGTTTTTGTTGCTGCTGCTCTTGTGCATTGACGTCTGGCTGCTTATTTTTCGGTAGCAGCTCATGCTGTGGGGTTGCTTTTTTCGGCGCCTATACCGCTTGTTTTTGCTCGCGCTCCTGTCTCTCTCTTTCACGACGAGCCTCTTGCTTGTTTTTAAGAGCTTAAATCAGAGGCGTCACGATGGCATTAAGGCGTTCTACTCCCCCGAATTTCATCGATTTTTTTGCTGATGGCTTGCTCGTCAAGTGCGTCTTGCGCCTCATTTTCTCTTCGGAGGACGCCTCTGGTGATGTTAGGTCAACAAGCAGATTGCTGTTCCTGTCCCCCCTTGTATACAATCCCTCGCCACCCTCTGACATATTTTCGATGTATCGTGGGATGGCGAGGTAATTGAATACCTGATGTATTTTTGCTGCTGCTGTTGTTTTGGCTGTGCGCGGAATCTCCTTCACCCCGGCTGGCAGCTGGGCTGAGGTGGTGGTGGAGCGGCGCTTAACGAGGTTCGACGCACAGCTAATCCTCTTCCTCCTTTTATTTTTTGCATCGGCTGTTGGTGCCGTTGGTGGGTTTGCCGTTGTTGCTACGGCACTATACGACGGTATGGCTGGTGGTGCCATCGCTTGCTTGGTTGTTGTTGTTGCTGTTGCTACGGCATTTTCTGCAGCTTTGCTTGCTGGTGCCATAGCTGGCTTTATTGTTGTTGCTGGGACACCTTTCGATGTCCCCGCCGTGTTGTTATCTGCCACTAGCTGCTCCTCCCACTCAATCAAGTTTTCGACTTTGCGATTGTCGACAAAAGCAGCTAAATAATTATTGTTGCCCGACTTGGATTCGAACCCACTACCTTCGGATTGTCGGTCTGGTACCTTTTTTTTATAATTCTTTTTTATTTTTCAATTTTCTTAAAACTGTCTTAAAGCTAGACAAAAATTCATAAGAACTACCCTACTTATCAATATCTTAAAACTTACTTACTGGCCCCAGTCAGGCGCTCTAAGTTAAACTATAATAACTTAATGCTAATGGCTTTTGGCCTAAGAACTATCTAAATACTAAATCCAGGTCGGTTTTATTTTTTACCGAGAAGAATTTTCAAAAAACTCGGTATCTCTGTCCTTTTTTATTTTGGTTTTATATAAAACTTACAAACTACATAAAACTAAATTAAAGCTAATTAAAACTAATTAAAACTACTTAAAGCTACTTAAAACTACTTAGAACTAATTATAAACAAGTTACAACCTACTTATAAGCTACTTACAGACTACTTACAAACTAGAACAGCCACAGCAAACATTTTCCGGTTTTATATTTTTTTTTTTTGTATTTTTGTTGATTTTATAATTTTTTTTTTTTTTTCGTGCCACCCTGACTGTCCCTACTTAAAACTAACTACTTAAATCTATGTAAGTCGGCCATACAAGAGAAAATAGCAAGGTCAATTATTAAAAGTCGGAAGGAACTTCATCCTCGTTTTTCAACCACCAGAACTGGTTCTCCTGCTTTACCCTATCTCTTCGGTCCCGTCCGGACACAGTCCTACTGAACCGAAGGTGCTCAGCTTCGTCTTGTGCGAGGACGTCTCGACTGTAAAGGAGCCACCGATCTACAGTTCTACGGCCGACGTGGTAGATTAGCGGAACTGCTGCTCTATCCTGGATCAGCCCTCGACTGTCTAGGTGGAAGAATACATCGGGCGGAATAAAGCCGCTTAGACGTACACTCTCGTAGTATTCGTTGTTGGGGCAATAAGCCTCGAAAATTAAGCTGTTAGACGAGGACATCGCTCTTGCAATGTGACCTCGAATAAGCTTCAACAAGAAATTAAACTATGTTGGCGGCGTTGTATAGAACCAGGTTGGAATAGTAGTGTTTGTACTCCGACTCTGGTGTTCTGTGCAATTCAAGGCAGCGTCAAAGATACTGCCTCTCAAACACCCGAATCTTTTCCATTTGAGATGGGGCAACGTTGAACCAAACCGGGCATCCATAGACAATCATCGGCCGGATAAGGGCCATGTAGCAAAGCACCTTCACCCTGCTGTCAAGCCGGCTGCTATAAGACAACCGTTTCGTCAGGGCGAAAGCTCCCCTAGCCCTGGCCAGAGCAGCATTTATATTTCTGTCGAAATACAAATACTGATCCATCCAGATGCCAAGTTACCTTACTATACTTTTCCTCGCCAGTGGATGTCCATAAAGAATATATAATAGTGGTTTACTAATGCCAAGTCTGGTCAGCTTTAGATAAAGACCCTCTAACCATACGGTGTCGAAGGCCTTCTCCAAATCAACCAGACAGGCACCTGTACACTGCTTCTTAGATTTGTTCCATTGGACATCAGAAACGAGTTTAGACGTGGCATGAATGGTGTCATGTCTCACCTTAAGACCGAATTGATTGTCCGGTATGATATTATTGTCCTCTGCCCACTTCGACAGAGCTCTATTGATAACTTTTTGAATACCTTGCTGATACTCGGAAGAAGACTTATCAACCGGAGATTCGCCGGATTGGAGTTGTCCTTTCCTTTTTCCGGGAGAGGATGCACTACTGCTGTCTTCCACCACACTGGATAATATGCATCATTCAGAGCGTTGTTAAACTGAGTGGTATAAATGTCCAGTGCTGTTTGAGGTAAATATCGAAGTACAACGTTGGATATGCCATCGACTCCTGCTGACTTCTTCTTCTGTAATGAATCGAAGATGAGCTGGAGCTCCACCTTCGTAATTAACAGGGAACTGGGCCCATTTCGCTCGGTGATTATGGCGTTTGCCAAATGATCTTCATTGAACCCGGTGAAACCAAGGTTCTCTGATCGCCATTGCGTGATGTCATTCCAAAGATAGAAGTGATGAAGCAAGGCTCTGTTTTCCAGGTCATGATTCGGGCGAATGCACGCATTCACCTTGTACACTTGCTGGAAAGCAGCCCCCACAGCCTCCACTTTCTCCTGCGGATCTTTGACAATAAAGAGGTAATCATCCAAGACGGCGTCCTCTGGATTAATTCCTGCTGTCAGAAGTACGTCTTTGTTGTCAGTCGTTCTCTGAAACTCAAGACAAGGAAGGTCGTTCTGATCATTCCTTCTAAATATCTCGTTAATTTGGGGAAACATGCTCTGGTCGCTAGAATTAACGGCCCGAATTTTTGTATCCCAATACAAATTAATTGACAACCGATAGTTCTCTCTAATTAGTTGGTTGATGTTTTTGATCGACGACTTCAGTGTCCTAATCTCCAGATCGTGAGGGTCAGTAAACCGTCGGTACAACAGTTTGAGTCTTGTCAGTAGTCCACTTTTTTGTCTGTGTAATGCGTCAATGGTAGCGTTTCTGTTCATGTCGGTTGCGTCCCGTTGTTTGTATTTCGGTATTGTTCTGTTCATTGTTCGTTTGATTGTCTCGTCCCTTTGTTCTAAGCATTGGTCTATTTCGTTATTTGTCAAACTCCTGTCATTTGGTGGGGATATATTGTTCGAACTGATTTCGCTCGATAAGGCGTTGGTAAAGCGTGGCCAGTGCACCTTACTGTAATTGTAAGTATGCACAGGTACATACTCACCCAATTCCACGAGCTCGTTCGGAAGCTGTATTACGGTGGCGAGTCCGCAGTGATCACTGTCGTACTCCATCGTTCGTAAACAGTTTCTTGGACTTTGACCCATAGTGTCAGTAATTGTCAGTCTTGTGTCTATTAGCAATAGATCCAGATAGGCACCGCTTCTTGGAAACGATGACCGATCCGTAGCCAGCAGGTCGACACCATACTCAGTGTTGTATCGACTCATCCAATTGAAAAGATGAATACCTCTTTGATTTTGAATTTGATTTCCCCAATCTTGGTGTTTGGCATTCAAATCACCGGCCATGAGAAAGTAATTGTCTTCCAAGCTCAAGCGTAGACATTCGAAAAGTTTTTCAAGCTCTGTTATAAAATCAGTTGGCTGAGGTGATTCCGGTGCATAAGCCGCGATCACATACATTCGCTTCCCCTGTTGGAGAGGAATGCATACGATGCACGCCTCTAACAGCCGAAATCTGCGCAGATCACTATTATATATAACTTTATGATTAATGCCTTTCCGTATGAAGATTGCGACGCCCCCCCCCCTTGAGTGGAGTTGGGTCGATCTCTTCTAACGACATTGTAATTGTTGTTAGTCAACTTATGTTTCTGGTTCAGCTTAGTTCCGCTGGCCATAAACACATCTGGACTTTGGTCTTTCAACAATTGGAAAAGATTAGCTCTGCGTTCGGTCCTAATTAGTGAATTTACATTCACAGCAAGGATCCTAAGAGGCCTCTCTGAGCACGGAGCACGCGTTGATGGGCGTATCTCTACCACTGTCTGCCTGGCCGCTTTGTTAATTCTTATCTGCTGAAAAGCTAAGCAATCCCGATAATTAGCAGGATGCCCCTCCTTCCCGCAAAGTGCACATTTAAGCTGGGTTAAATCATGGACCCGTTCCGCACCGAGCTTACACTCTCCCTTAATGTGGTTCTCACCGCACTTAACGCAGCGTGACTGCATTTCGCAGTTTGCTGCAGCGTGGCAAAATCTTTGGCAGCGCATGCATTGAAGCATGTCACCGCATCTCTTTAGTTTATCCCATGTTACAACCTTGTAGTTGAGGTAGGTGATACTCCTCAGACTATCCAGTTTGCTGCTGGGTGAGAGTTGAATTAGGAAGAATGGCAAAGACCGCTTCTCCCGTCTGGCTCTGACTGTAGCGAACGGCTTAACCCCGATAAAGTCGAGATCATCGTTCGCTTTTTGACGGAGCTCATTTAAGAGCAACTCTGGTTCCATGCAGGAATCTATGCCCTTCAGAAGGACCGTCTGCACCATGTCTACCTGCGGGGTAAAGCTGAAGAATTCAGTAGTTGATGCATTCAACAAATCCTTAATTATTTTGTGATCTTTCACCGTATAATAGTGAATAGCGTGTCTATCACTACTTAAACGTTTTATAATAAAATTATTGCCTATGGCCGACTTACATAGTTGTATTGTGTCCTTAAGGTCAATCTTATAGGTGTTAATCGGTGGCACCCTTTCCTTCTTGTTTAGCGACGGCTGTGGCTGCTGCTGGTGTTCTCCCTGCTGCTTTTGTTTTTGTTGCTGCTCCTGATGTTGCTTTTGTTGTTGTTGTTGTTGCTGCTGCTGTTGTTGTTGTTGCTGTTGTTGTTGTGGTTGTTGTTGTTGTTGTTGTTTTTGCTGCTGCTTTCGTTGTTATTTTGACAGCTGAGCATTGTGCTGTTGTTGTTTTTATTTTTGTAGTGGCTGTTGCTGCTTTTTCACTTGTTGTTGTTGTTGTTGGTTTTGTTGTTGGTTTTGCTGTTGGTTTTGCTGTTGGTTTGGTTGTTGGTTTAGTTGTTGTCTTTGCTGTGGTTGCTCTTGTTGTTACCTAACAGACTGCGTTTGTTGTTGTTGCGCTACTTTTTGTTGCTGCTTCTCTTCATTTTCTTTTCACACCTTCTCACGGCGCGCTTCTTGTTTCTTTTTCAGGGCCAGAACAAGGGGTTCGAGCTTGGCTCTGAGGCATGAGGTTTCTTCCTCAACTGCCCCAATAGTATTTTGGAGAACCTGCTCCTCTTTTTCGTTGTCGTCTTCTTCTGACGACGCCTCTGTGGTTGAGAGATCAACAAACACATTGTTGTCCCCGGTGTACTGGCCCTCCCCATCTTCGGACATATATTGGATGCCGTCATCATCAAATAGTGAGGTATTCAATTGATAGTGAATTCCTGCTGCCGTTATCTTCGTCTCTGTGGAATCCATCCCTTCCACTCCAGCTGGCAGCTTAGCTAAAGTGGCTGTGGAGCGACGCTTTACAAGATTTGGTACACAGCGAATCCGCTTTCTCCTTTTCTTTGGTACATCGCCTGATGTTGCCGTTGCCAAATTTGCCGTTGCTGGGGCACCTTTCGATGACCCCGCAATGTTTTCTTCCCCTATCAGCTTGTTTTCCCACGCAATAAAGTTAACAACTTGTCTATTGTGAAAAAAAGCTTCAATAAATTTATTGCCCGGCTGGGACTTGAACCCGGTATCCTCCACTCCTCGGTTCGCCACCACTACCTCTGTGCTATTGGCACTGTTGATAAATGCTTGGCTTAATTTATACTTCCGCACACACGATTGTTTTAATTTTTATACACTGGGAAAGTCACCTGACGTTTGCTCACTTCCGCAGTTCAAGATCGACTGGCGGCCTACCACCTCTTCCTCTGTGCTATCAACACTATTGAGGATCGCTTGGTTTAAATAAAACTTGACTTAATCGCTCCGAGATAATTACTTTGAATAAACTGGAAAGCCGAAAACGTCTACACACTTCCACAGTACGAGATCGACTGCCCTGCCACCTCTTCCTATGTGCTATTGGCACTATTGAAAATAGCTTGACTGTAAATAGCCTTCAATTAATCACTCCGATATATTAAATTTAAATAAACTGGGGAAGCCGAAAACGTCAACACACTTCCGCACTACGAGATCAACTGACTAATGTCGATTGGAGAATCATAACCTGGATTGATTATAATTGAATCAGATATTGTGTCCCACATCAGGTCGTGAGAAAAGTACCTTCTTCAATACTAATAGCTTTTTACATACCTTTCGACAATCTTCAGCCGTTATTTTTGAAAATTCTTCCTCTGCTAATTTTTGAACATCTAATGATTTGAATGTTGTGTTTCGTCTACCTACTCTTGCCTTGATAGTTGTCCAAATATTCTCAATGGGATTGAGGTTAGGATGATAGGGTGGTAAACGTAGAACCTCATGCCCCATGCTGTGAATAATATCGTCAATCTATGCTTTGGGTTATGTATAGCTCCTCGTCGTTTTATTACCTCATAAAGTTCAAGTTTCAACATCTGTACAGTATGGGGAATATTGTTTTCGGTCAGCCATTGTATCATCTCGGATTTTTTGCTAGCAGAAGTAATTTGTTTTTCCTCCAATTTATTGTGGTACGTGGCGTTGTCCATTACAATAACTGGAGGAGGAACTCCAAGTTATTTAAAACTTGTTCTTGCATCCATTTGCAGAAATTTTCAAATTTCATGTCGTCGTGATAGTCTCCCGTTTTCGTTCCAGATTTTAATAAAAGTAAAGTGTTTTTCACAAAGCTTTTTTCATCACCTGCATGCGCCATTATCAACCTCTGTCCCTTTGAAATTGGCGTCCTCAATCCACTTTTACTGTCATCAGTCCATGCCCTTGGCCTTGTATGGGAGCTATGAATATAACTTTCATCCAAATAAATGATGTTATATCCTTCTGATCTGTACTCTCGGATTTTTCCCAGATACTTCACTCGCATGGGTTTGATATCATATCTTTCACAAAGAAGTTTGCGGTTGTTTTGAGTTTTTTTGTAGCTAAATCCATTTCTTCTTAGAATCCTGTTGAGAGATGTAATACTTAAGTAAAGCTGTAGATCTTCCTGGACTCGTTCTCTCAACATCTTAAAGGATATCATCATTCTTTCCTCCTGGTGAAAGTTGTTCATTATACGCCGAATAGCTGTGATGTCAAATTCGTCTAGTCCAGTTTTCCATTTCGTGTGTGGTACTTTTTTACTTGGCGGTTTAACAACTTCTGTCTATTCGTATTCCTTAATAATCCTTCTGATTGGTCGTTCTAAAATTATAGTCAATTCCTTGGCTTGCGAGGTTGCGGAACTCACAGGATTTTCAAAAAACAAACTCTTTGCTTCTTCCAACTTGTCATTATATACCTTAACAACTATCTTACGTGCCTGGCTTCCAATAGGTTTTCCTTTTCTTAAGGGATCCATGGAATTTTTTTAAATGCCGCTGTTTAAGCTTCTGGTTATTTTTTAAACTGATTTCCAAACCAAAGCAAATATCATTTAAGTATGTAAATTGCATTTGATGAAAAAATGCATTCTTAAAAACTCGTAGGTAATGTAAATGCCAAAAAAATGTTAAAAATCAAAAAATTGAAAGTCATATTTAGTTTTCTTTTATATTGTAATAATCAGTTGTCAAATTATATCAAAATCTTTGTAAGAATAAATCATTATACAATCAACCACCAGCAAGGAAACATCCATCAACAAACAATAATCCCTAAACTATTTATTAATCAGTCCGAACTCACAGGTACTTTTTTATATTTAACACCATTGCATTTTGCAATAGATTAATTTTTTTTATTGTAAGTCCACCGAAATTTTTCCCATTGATAAAAACAAAAATTCTGAATTTTATCTTTTCGAAGTAAAGTTTATACCTAAAAATCTTTCCTTTTTATCCTAAAAGAGAAGAAATACTGTGAGCGAAGCTATAAACAAAACTCAACCTCCTTAGTGCCTCAGTATTTTCGCAGCAGCGATAGTGACAACGACGTCAGTATGCTCATCACTTTTTTCTTTTTTTCATATATTTTTGTGTATCTTTCAAAATCAAAGAGATGAGCAGAGAAATTTAAAGAGAGCTGCGCAGTAGAATGGCCAAGTGATTTGGTTTAAGCTATATAGTATATAATCTATAAGCAAAAACAACGTCAAAAAGAATTTTGTGAATATCAATTGTAATTTGTATCTTATCTGCGTTAGCCATGTTGAATCGCTGCACCATCAAGCATTCACCTGAGTATACATCTCAAATAAAAACACTTACACCACCTGCTGGATATAATTCTTTTGTATTTGCATAAAATGTATAACCGGGAGTGTTAAAAATATACGTTTCGCAAGAAAAACTCCATATTTTTGATATAAATATTAAGTCTGGCAAATATTCAAAAGCTTCAAGATTAAAATGCAGTAAGCCAAAGTTTGACTCAAACTTCCTATATTTTGATGAATAATATAAAAAAGTTTTCTATCATTTAGGTTAAAGCGAAAAATTTTATCACAATTACTTTTAATGGTTGTAGTGGTTGAGTTGTTCCTATCTAGATCCAATTTAATATTAATACTAAACATTATACAAAATAATTTTAAAAAAATACAAATTATTCTTGTAATTAACCTAAATCTTCAAACGACCTTATATCAACAACACTACCCTTATCAACTTAACGCAACAGGATTTTTAAATTTTGAAACCCTAGGTATTTTTTTTTTATTTTTTAACTTAAAATAATACACGATTAAATTTAGTTAAAGAATTATTAACATAAATATTACCTTTCTTCCCCTCTACAAATAATGCAGTACTCATAATTTTTTGTTTGACTGCTGGTGATGAGAAATGTACACATAAAATGTAATCATATACATCTTTCTGGATCCCACGTAGCCAGAGTAAGCGTTGTTGTTACTTATTCTTCCTCACTTGTTGTTAAAGTCGAAACTATTTTGCTTCGACTGTCTGGACAGGGTACATAAACCTTGACCAGAATAAAGAATATACAAAAAGTTTCTTGTACCTTTTGTATACTGCAGTGTGTAATGAAGTTGTTGTGAAAATATTATTGCCCCTTACCACTGGTAGGGGGAAGCAATAATAATGAAGAACACCAAACAGCCTTTTGAGAGTAAATGACAAAATTTTATTATATTACAATACTATTTATACATTAATTTTTCTTATTTAGCTAAATTTACCAACACAAAAAATATTCAAAAAATAATATGATACAAACTATTAATGGAAACATAATACATTTCTACCAGGTATGTTCTGAGCGTGGTAGTACCTCTTGGCAAGATAGTTAGTGCGGTGGACTGTCAGTCGATCTCGATCTGTGAAAGTGTGCACACGTTTTCGGCTTTCACAGTGTTCATTAAGTAAATTCGGAGTGACTTCTCAAAGTACTATTTATACCAAGCTATTTTCAATAGTGCAATAGCGCAAAGGTAGAGGTGGCCGACCGTCAGTCGATCTCGTACTGTGGAAGTGTGTAGACGTTTTCGGCTTCCCAGTTTATTCAAAGTAATTATATCGGAGTGACTTAGTCAACTTTTATTTAAACCGAGCGATCCTCAATAGTGTTGATAGCACAGAGGAAGAGGTGGTAAAAATAAAACCGACCTGGATTTAGTATTAAGATAGTTCTTAGGCCGAAAGGCATTAGCATTAAGTTATTCTAGTTTAACTTAGAGCGCCCGACTGGGGCCAGTAAGTTAGTTTTAAGATATTGATAAGTAGGCTAGTTTTTATGAATTTTTGTCTAGCTTTAAGATAGTTCTAAGATAATTGAAAAATAAAAATGAATTTCAAAAAAAAAAAAAAAAAAAAAAGAGGTGGCAGACCGACAATCCGAAGGTAGTGGGTTCGAATCCCAGTCGGGCATCAATAATTATTTAGCTGCTTTTTTCCACAATCGCGAAGTCGAAAACTTCATTGAGTGGGAGGAGCAGCAAATGGCATCGAACAACAATGCGGGGACATCGAAAGGTGTCCCAGCAACAACTATAAAGCCAGCTATGGCACCACCAGCAAAAGCCGTAGCAGCAACAACAACAACCAAGCAAGCGATGGCACCACCAGCCACGCCATCAACAAGTGCCGTAGCAAGAACGGCACAACCACCAACGGCAACAACAGCCGACATTAAAAACAAGAAGAGGAAGAGGATTAGCTGTGCGCCGAACCTCGTGAAGCGCCGCTCCACCATCACCTCAGCCCAGCTGCCAGCTGGGGTGAAGGAGACGGCGCGCACAGCCAAAACCACAGCAGCAGCAAAAATACAAGAGCAACTGGATACCTCGCCATCCGACGATGACATCGAATATATGTCAGAGGGTGGCGAGGGATTGTATACAACGGGGGACAGCAACAGCAATCTGCTTGTTGATCTCACTTCACCAGAGGCGTCCTCCGAAGAGGAAAACGAGGCGCAAGAATTGGATGAGCGGGCCATCAGCCAAAAAATAGATGTCATTATGGGGGAGATGGAACGTCTCAATGCCATCGTGACCCCACTGATAGAAGCGCTCAGACAAAAGCAAGAAGCTCGACGCGAAAGGGAGAAGCAGGAGCGCGAGCAGAAAAAAGTGGTGCAGGTGCCAAAAAAGGCAGCGCCACAACAAGAGCTGCCACAGAAAAACAAGCAGTCAGACCTTAATGCTCAAGAGCAGCAGCAACAACAACAAATGCCAAAAGAACAACAACAGCAGCAGCCGAAGGAGCAACGAACGAGAAAACAAACACAACAGCAACAGCAGCAAAAACCACAGGAGCGGAGTCAGCAGCAGCAGGGAGTACACCAGCAGCAGCCACAGCCGCCCAAAAATAAAAAAGAAAAGGTGCCACCAATAAACACCTATAAAATGGAGCTACAGGAAACCATAGACCTGTGTAAGTCGGCCATAGGCCAAAACTTTTTTATTAAAAGATTAAGTAAAGATAGACATGCTATCCACTGCTCCACAGTGGAACAGCACAAAATAATAAAAGAATTATTAAAGAAATCCACGACTGAGTTCTTCAGTTTTACCCCCAAAGTGGATAAATATCAGACGGTCCTCTTGAAGGGCATAGATTCCTGCACGGAACCACAGATGCTCTTAAATGAGCTCCGTCAAAAAGCGAGCGACGATCTCGACTTTATCGGGGTTAAGCCGTTCGCTACAGTCAGAGCCAGACGGGAGAAGCGGTCTTTGCCGTTCTTCCTAGTCCAGCTATCGCCCAGCAGCAAACTGGATAGGTTGAGAAGTATCTCCGTTCTCAACTACCAGGTTGTAACTTGGGATAAATTAAAGAGAGGCGGCGACATGCTTCAATGCAAGCGCTGCCAAAGGTTTGGCCACGCTGCAGCAAACTGCGAAATGCAGCCACGCTGCGTTAAGTGTGGTGAGGACCACATTAAGGGGGAGTGCAAGCTCGGTGAAGAACGGGTCGAGGACATGACCCAGCTTAAATGTACACTTTGCGGAAAGGAGGGGCACCCTGCTAATTATCGGGGTTGCTCAGCTTTTCAGCAAATAAGAAACAACAAAACGGCTAAGCAGACAGCGGTAGAGATACGCCCATCAACGCGTGCTCCTACAGCAACGCCTGTTAATCCCCAAATTTCCTACGCCCAAATGGCGGCAGGAAGGGGAAAAACGGTACAGCCTGCAGCTAAGGCAGCCCAGCCGGCCCTAGTGCCAAAGGCGCCGGACGCTCAGGCCGAAATTAGAAGTATGTTGCTGGCAATTCAAGGCCAGTTAACAGGACTTCAGACCCAGATAAAGGAGCAGGCGACTAGGGTAGACTATCTCTACTCTGTTTTGCCTAGCCTAACGCAAATTAGAGGTTAAAGGCGCGCTGTCGGAGAGGCCTCTTAGGATCCTTGCTGTGAATGTAAATTCACTGATTAGGACCGAACGTAGAGCTAATCTTTTCCAATTGTTGAAAGACCAAAGTCCAGATGTGTTTATGGCCAGCGAAACTAAGCTGAACCAGAAACATAAGTTGACTAACAACAATTACAATATCGTTAGAAGAGATCGACCCAACTCCACTCAAGGGGGGGGCGTCGCAATCTTCATACGAAAAGGCATTAATCATAAAGTTATATATAATAGTGATCTGCGCAGATTTCGGCTGTTAGAGGCGTGCATCGTATGCATTCCTCTCCAACAGGGGAACCGAATGTATGTGATCGCGGCTTATGCACCGGAATCACCTCAGCCAACTGATTTTATGATAGAGCTTGAAAAACTTTTCGAATGTCTACGCTTGAGCTTGGAAGAAAATTACTTTCTCATGGCCGGTGATTTGAATGCCAAACACCAAGATTGGGGAAATCAAATTCAAAATCAAAGAGGTATTCATCTTTTCAATTGGATGAGTCGATACAACACTGAGTATGGTGTCGACCTGCTGGCTACGGATCGGCCATCGTTTCCAAGAAGCGGTGCCTATCTGGATCTATTGCTAATAGACGCAAGACTGACAATTACTGACACTGTGGGTCAAAGACCAAGAAACTGTTTACGAACGATCGAGTACGACAGTGATCACTGCGGACTCGCCGCCGTAATACGGCTTCCGAACGAGCTCGTGGAGTTGGATGAGTATGTACCTGTGCATACTTACAATTACAGTAAGGTGCGCTGGCCACGCTTTACCAACGCCTTATCGAGCGAAATCAGATCGAACAACATATCCCCACCAAATGACAGGAATTTGACAAATAACGAAATAGACCACTACCTAGAACAAATGGATGAGACAATCAAACGAACATTGAACAGAACAATACCGAAATACAAGCAACGGGACGCAACCGACATGTATCGAAACGCAACCATTGACGCACTACACAGACAAAAAAGTGGACTGCTGACAAGACTAAAACTCTTGTACTGACGGTTTACTGACCCTCACCATCTGGAGATTAGGACACTGAAGTCGTCGATCAAAAACATCAACCAACTAATTAAAGAGAACTATCGGTTGTCAATTAATTTGTATTGGGACAACAAAATTCGGGCCGTTAATGCTAGCGACCCGAGCATGTTTCCTCAAATTAACAAGATATTTAGAAGGAATGATCAGAACGATCTTCCGTGTCTCAAGCTTCAGAGAACGACGGACAACAGAGACGTACTTCTGACAGCAGGAATTAATCCAGAGGACGCCGTCTTGGACGATGACCTCTTTATTGTCGAAGATCCGCAGGAGAAAGTGGAGGCTGTGGGGGCTGCTTTCCAGCAAGTGTACAAGGTGAATGCGTGCATTCGCCCGAATCACGACCTGGAAAACAGAGCCTTGCTCCATCACTTCTACCTTCGGAATGACATCACGCAATGGCGATCAGAGAACCTTGGTTTCACCGGGTTCAATGAAGATCATTTGGCAAACGCCATAATCGCCGAGTGAAATGGGCCCAGTTCCCTGTTAATTACGAAGGTGGAGCTCCAGCTCAACTTCGATTCATTAAAGAAGAAGAAGTCAGCAGGAGTCGATGGCATATCCAACGTTGTACTTCGACATTTACCTCAAGAAGCAGTAGACATTTATACCACTCTGTTTAACAACGCTCTGAATAATGCATATTATCCAGTGCGGTGGAAGACAGCTGTGGTGCATCCTCTCCCGAAAAAGGGAAAGGACAACTCCAATCCGGCGAATCTCCGGTCGATAAGTCTTCTTCCGAGTATCAGCAAGGTATTCGAAAAAGTTATCAATAGAGCTCTGTCTAAGTGGGCAGAGGACAATAATATCATACCGGACAATCAGTTCGGTTTTAAGGCGGGACATGACACCATTCATGCCGCGTCGAAACTCGTTTCTGATGTCCAATGGAACAAATCTAAGAAGCAGTGTACGGGTGCCTGTCTGGTTGATTTGGAGAAGGCCTTCGACACCGTATGGTTAGAGGGTCTTTATCTAAAGCTGACCAGACTTGGCATTAGTAAACCACTGTTATATATGCTTTATGATATGCTCAATGGCAGAAAGTTTGTTGTCAAAAGTGGCAATGTAACTTCTGCCACAACCTTTAATATTAAAAATGGTCTTCAGCAGGGAGCGGTCAACTCGCCGATTCTATTCAACATTTACACCAGCGATCTGATAAGTAGTCTAACTCAGGCAATTGCGTATGCCGACGATCTAATTGCGTACAGAACAGCTCCAAAAGTCGAGGTCATCAGGATTCTTTTGCAGCGTGACTTCGAGAAGATTCAGCGATATTGCGATGACTGGAAGTTGAAAATCAACTTTCAGAAATCAGAAACTATCTTGTTTAGGACTCCGTTGCTTAGAGCCACAAGGGATACGAGAAAGAACTGGCGCAAGCTGGTGATCGTAGGACCAAATGGACATCCACTGGCGAGTAAAAGTGTAGTAAAGTACCTTGGCATCTGGATGGATCAGTATTTGTATTTCGACAGACATATAAATGCTGCTCTGGCCAGGGCTAGGGGAGCTTTTGCCCTGACGAAACGGTTGTTTTATAGCACCCGGCTTGACAGCAGGGTGAAGGTGATTTGCTACATGGCCCTTATCCGGCCGATGATTGCCTATGGGTGCCCGGTTTGGTTCAACGTTGCCCCATCTCAAATGGAAAAGATTCGGGTGTTTGAGAGGCAGTGTCTTCGACGCTGCCTTGGATTGCACAGAACACCAGAGTCGGAGTACAAACACTACTATTCCAACCTGGCTCTATACAACGGGGCCAACATAAACAGGATAGATAATTTCTTGCTGAAGCTTATTCGAGGTCACATTGCAAGAGCGATGTCCTCGTCTAACAGCTTAATTTTCGGGGCTTATTACCCCAACAACGAATACTACGAGAGTGTGCGTCTAAGCGGCTTTATTCCGCCCGATGCATTCCTCCACCTAGACAGTCGAGGGCTGATCCAGGATAGAGCGGCGGTTCCGCTAATCTACCACGTCGGCCGTAGAACTGTGGATCGGCGGCTCCTTTACAGTCGAGACGTCCTCGCACAAGACGGAGCTGAGCACCTTCGGTTCAGTAGGACTGTGTCCGAACGGGACCGAAGAGATAGGGTAAAGCAGGAGAACCAGTTCTGGTGGTTGAAAAACGAAGATGAAGTTCCTTCAGACATTTAATAGTTGACCTTGCTATTTTCTCTTGTATGGCCGACTTACATAGGTTTAGGTAGTTAGTTTTAAGTAGGGACAGTCAGGGTGGCACCAAAAAAAAAAAAAAAAAAAAAAAAAAAAAAAAAAAAAAAAAAAACATACAAAAACACCAAAAAAAATTATAAAATCAACAAAAATACAAAAAAATTATAAAAACCGGAAAATGCTTGCTGTGGCTGTTCTAGTTTGTAAGTAGCTTATAAGTAGGTTGTAATTAGTTTAAAATTAGTTGTAAGTAGTTTTAAGTAGTTTAATTAGCTTTAATTTAGTTTTATGTAGTTTGTAAGTTTTATATAAAACCAAAAAATTAAGACATAGATACCGAGTTTTTTTGTGAAATTCTTCTCGGTAAAAAATAAAACCGACCTGGATTTAGTATTAAGATAGTTCTTAGGCCGAAAGGCATTAGCATTAAGTTATTCTAGTTTAACTTAGAGCGCCCGACTGGGGCCAGTAAGTTAGTGTTAAGATATTGATAAGTAGGCTAGTTTTTTATGAATTTTTGTCTAGCTTTAAGATAGTTTTAAGAAAATTGAAAAATAAAAATGAATTTCAAAAAAAAAAAAAAAAAAAAAAAGAGGTGGCAGACCGACAATCCGAAGGTAGTGGGTTCGAATCCCAGTCGGGCAACAATTATTATTATTTGGCTGCTTTTTTCCACAATCGCGAAGTCGAAAACTTCATTGAGTGGGAGGAGCAGCTAATGGCAGCTAATAACACGGCGGGGACATCGAAAGGTGTCCCAGCAACAACAATAAAGCCAGCTATAGCACCACCAGCAAAAGCCGTAGCAGCAACAACAACAACCAAGCAAGCGATGGCACCACCAGCCACGCCATCAACAAGTGCCGTAGCAAGAACGGCACACCCACCAACGGCAACAACAGCCGACATTAAAAACAAGAGGAGAAAGAGGATTAGCTGTGCGCCGAACCTCGTGAAGCGCCGCTCCACCGTCACCTGAGCCCAGCTGCCAGCTGGGGTGAAGGAGACGGCGCGCAAAGCCAAAACCACAGCAGCAGCGAAAATACAAGAACAGTTGGATACCTCGCCATCCGACGATGACATCGAATATATGTCAGAGGGTGGCGAGGGATTGTATACAACGGGGGACGGCAACAGCAATCTGCTTGTTGACCTCACTTCACCAGAGGCATCCTCCGAAGAGGAAAACGAGGCGCAAGAAGCACTCGATGAACAGGCCATCAGCCAAAAAATCAATGTAATTCGGGGAGAAATGGAACGTTTAAATGCCATTGTTACCCCATTGATTCAAGCTCTGAAGGAAAAACAAGTAGCTCGACGCGAAAGAGAAAGGCAGGAGCGCGAGCAGAAAAAAACATTACAGGCGCCACAAAAGACAGCGCCACAGCATGAGCTGCCACCGAAAAGCCAGCAGCCAGAGCAACAGCAACAGCAACTGCCAATGCAAAACCAAAATAAGCAGCAACAACAACAGCTGCCAACGAAACAACCACAGCAGCAGCCGATGGAACAACGGCAAAAAAAGAAAACAACACAGCAGCAGCAGCAGCAACCACAGGAGCAGATGCGGAACGAGCATCAGCAAGGAGAACACCAGCAGCAGCCACAGTCGCCCCAAAATAAAAAATAAAAGGTGCCACCAATTAACACCTATAAAATGGAGCTACAGGAAACCATAGACCTGTGTAAGTCGGCCATAGGCCAAAACTTTTTTATTAAAAGATTAAGCAAAGATAGACATGCTATCCACTGCTCTACAGTGGAGTAGCACAAAATTATAATAGAATTGTTGATAAAATCCACGACTGAGTTTTTCAGTTTTACCCCCAAAGTGGATAAATACCAAACGGTCCTCTTGAAGGGCATAGATTCCTGCACGGAACCACAGGTGCTCTTGAATGAGCTCCGTCAAAAAGCGAGCGGCGATCTCGACTTTATCGGGGTCAAGCCGTTCGCTACAGTCAGAGCCAGACGGGAGAAGTGGTCTTTGCCATTTTTCCTAGTTCAGCTATCGCCCAACAGCAAACTGGATAGGTTGAGGAGTATCTCCGTTCTCAACTACCAGGTTGTTACTTGGGATAAATTAAAGAGACGTGGCGACATGCTTCAATGCATGCGCTGCCAAAGGTTTGGCCACGCTGCAGCAAACTGCGAAATGCAGCCACGCTGCGTTAAGTGTGGTGAGAACCACATTAAGGGGGAGTGCAAGCTCGGTGAAGAACGGGTCGAAGACATGACCCAGCTTAAATGTGCACTTTGCGGAAAAGAGGGGCACCCTGCTAATTATCGGGGTTGCTCAGCTTTTCAGCAGATAAGATGTAATAAAGCGGCCAGGCAGACAGTGGTAGAGATACGCCCATCAATGCGTGCTCTTACAACAACGCCCATCAATCCCCAAATTTCCTAAGTCCAAATGGCAGCAGGAAAGGGAAAAACGGTACAGAAAAAATCATAAAATCAGGTGTAAGATTTGTTTCAGTCATTGCAAAGATGTCGTAAGGAAGTTTTTGAGAATTTGAAAAGACAGTTGACGTTTTTGTCCGAAGCCCTCTTACATTTTGGTAGTAGATCGTTAGACACATTGGATGATTTTTAAGGGGATTACGAAGGGGGAATTTAATGTTAAAGAGAACTACCATAGTGGTTACGATGACGATAAAAATTACTCCTAGAATTTACATAAGAAGAGTAGGCAGCCAGGTCATACGAGACCATTTGATTGGTAACGTTAAACGCTTCATGAAAGGAATTGAAAATCTTACGGAGGCTGGAGGTGTTGGTAGGAAGACCTTCTTGGTGAATAGAAAGCAAGACATTGGTTTTGGTTTTACCATCGATGCAGACAAAATCAGGCTTATCATGTAGATAAGCTAAGTAAAGTCGGACGTTATCGTAGATTCGGCGATCTCTCAATCTAGCCATTGTGTATCGAGATTCAGTCGAGTCAGAAGTTTGCAAGGCTAATTTAACATTAGGAGGGAAAAGTGGATCGAGAAATTGAGGTTTATGTGAAGAGGGATTAGAGGCAGGTAGTGTATTTGAGTGATTATTATTTTGTGGATAATTAACATGAACATGATTAAGAGGAAGATTATACGAAGGTGGAACATTGTGTTTGCTTGATGTAGGTACAGGTGGGTTAAGAACATGTGAGAGAAAGAAATTAGGATATTTGTAATTGGAAGTAGTTATAGATTTGTTAGATAAAGGGGGATTGTTTGATTTGCTAGGTAAATTGTTTGAAGAAGGATATTTAAAGTTAGGTATAGATTTGGGATTAGATCTATGATTGAAATTAGGGAGAGATTTAGACTTATAACTATTCCTAGAATAAGACTTAGATCTAAAGTTATTATTTGAAGATGTTGGAACTAACTCGGGAACCATTTTCATAAAACTATTTCTTAGACACAAAGAATGACGAGAGAATATCCATTTATAAGAATATGGTACAGAAATTTTAAATATTCCTGGGTTTTGACGGACACAATTAATTGGGAGGAATTTATAGATGTTTTGAAAGTATCTTTGAATCCAGGGTTCATTTGCATGTAGAGGTGCACATTTGATGATATAGTTTGAAAGTTGATTAGATTTAAGTTTTTCCAGGCGATTGTTCCATTCGGCGGGAGTCCAAACCACATTGAATTTAATTAAGTTGGAAGAATGTTGAGAAGTGACGGCTTGCGTTGTTTTTGGGGGTTGTTGTGCAGCGATGGTTGGCGTCGGTGCTGGGGGTTGGAGTGAAGTGATGTTTGGTGTTGGTACTGGGAGACCAGTTGAAGAAGGAGAATTGCAGTCTCCGCTTGAATGTTCGACGGAGGTATCCAGGTCTTGAAGTTCCATGAGTAAGGATTTGTTGTTGTTGTTATGTAGCTGGGGTTGGAGTAAGCAATTCTGATTGGATGCACGTTTCATTTCTTCAGATATATCAGCGATGGCAATACGAGTGGCAGTGGATTCTCTTATCAAAACGTCAGCTAGTGCTAACGAATCACCTATCATTTTATCGTAAGTAGCTGTGTAGTCTATACCAATTGATCTTATAGCATTTGATTGCTTATTTAAGGAAACTTCAATCATTTCCAAACTTTCCTTCATCGTGGTTATTGATTGGATACAGGTCGACAATTCTTGTAAGGGATTTATTGCAGCAATACCGTTCTTTATTTTTATAAATTGGGAATTTAGGTGGTTTGGGACCAAATTAATATTATCAACGCATTCTGTAAATTTGTTAAGGGCCTGTTTGGATAGACTTTCGATATTAGCAAGTTGGGAAGTAAACACAAAGTGATGATTTTCTAGACTTCTTGTGGTGGATTCATTATTTTCGGCCATGAGATCATTAGTTTTACTAGAGCTGTTGCGAATCTCTTTTTTCAGTTCAGCGATACTATCCGATAATTGGTCTACCCGTTCATTATTACATTTTAGTGCAAGTAATATGTGTGAAATTGTTAAAGTTTTGCACTCTGCACAATAGAAATTAAAATGTAATAAATATTCTGCTAGATAAGATTTGGCACGTTTGCTACACCAACACATACAGGGGGAAAAAATTTACCGCAAATACCCTTACAAATTACCCAATCATTTGTTTTTTCATTTAGAGAACAATCAATGTTCCCACAGCGTATTTCCTTATCCATTTTAAGTTGTTGTGTTTACCACGTCAGATGTTATTATTCTTTTTTTTTTTTTTTTTTTGCGAAGGAGTAAATATTTTTAAATGTTTTCAAAATAGAGATTGGTCGTTTGTTTTTAGTGTACACGGTTATTATGTACACGAACCAAATAGTTCAGGCACTTGTACGTGGGTGGCTTAGTATAAATGTCGGTAATTACAGATGTCGGTAAGGATGAACAATATGTTGACGTTGAATATTTTTGATGATTGATGTATACGAACATATGTAAATAGAAACATCCAAGGGGGTATTTATGTGGTGGTACCGAAAATTGGACTGCTTGGCAGAACACTACTAAAAAAATAGAACTCACCTAGAAGGCAAGACTGAAAGCAGTTATATGATTTGTAAGCTCTTTCTTGCTATACAGTCTGAAGAAAAATTCCACGGTGGCTGATAGCAGTGAGATGAAGTTGATGGGCTGAGATGTTGCGCAGGTACTCAGTAGTATTGTAGCATGAAAAAGGAGGCAAAGAGAGATACATGTCGCCTCAATTTTGCTTCATAGGCAGAACATATACGAGTAAAAAATGTACTCACCAAGCAAGAAAGAAACAGCTACTTAATATAGGCCGATGGGTTAATTTTTGCGGTGATATGGTTTGGTGAATACTTAATCAGCTCAAGCACTCAATTAATTTTTGTTGCATGGAAATATAAACAATGCGGATTTGTGTAGGTTCACTTTTGCTTCTATGGCAGAACATATGCCAAAAAATGCACTCACCAGAGAGACAGAAAGAGAGAACATATGTGGGTGATTGAGATAAAAAAAAAACACTTTAACTCAAAGAAATGTATTTCAATTATGTTTAATTTAAAACTTTAAAATGGAACTTTGGAAAAGCAAGCACATTAAAAAATTTATGCTATATTTCGCAAAAGTTAGGTTGTTCAAATGATGCACAGAAAATTAAATTTTCTTGTATAGTTAAAAAGGCTACAAAATTAATAAACTCGGGAGCTATTCAAAACGCAAGCAGAAGTTTACGACAAGGTGACACGAATGATGAGAGGTTAAAGGCACGCTGTCGGAGAGGCCTCTTAGGATCCTTGCTGTGAATGTAAATTCACTAATTAGGACCGAACGCAGAGCTAATCTTTTCCAATTGTTGAAAGACCAAAGTCCAGATTTGTTTATGGCCAGCGAAACTAAGCTGAACCAGAAACATAAGTTGACTAACAACAATTACAATATCGTTAGAAGAGATCGACCCAACTCCACTCAAGGGGGGGGGGGCGTCGCAATCTTCATACGAAAAGGCATTAATCATAAAGTTATATATAATAGTGATCTGCGCAGATTTCGGCTGTTAGAGGCGTGCATCGTATGCACTCCTCTCCAACAGGGGAAGCGAATGTATGTGATCGCGGCTTATGCACGGCTCATCACATCAGCCAACTGATTTTATGATAAAGCTTGAAAAACTTTTCGAATGTCTGCACTTGAGCTTGGAAGAAAATTACTTTCTCATGGCCGGTGATTTGAATGCCAAACACCAAGATTGGGGAAATCAAAATTCAGAATCAAAGAGGTATTCATCTTTTCAATTGGATGAGTCGATACAACACTGAGTATGGGGTCGACCTGCTGGCTACGGATCGGCCATCGTTTCCAAGAAGCGGTGTTTATCTGGATCTATTGCTAATAGACGCAAGCCTGACAATTAATGACACTATAAGTCAAAGACCAAGAAACTGCTTACGAACGATCAAGTACGACAGTGATTACTGTGAATTCGGCGGCGTAATACAGCTTCCGAACGAGCTTGTGGAGTTAGATGAGTATGTACCTGTGCATACTTACAATTACAGTAAGGTGCGCTAGCCACGCTTTACCAACGCCTTATCGAGCGAAATCAGTTCAAATAACTTATCCCCACCAAATGACAGGAATTTGACAAATAACGAAAAAGACCAATACCTAGAACAAATGGATGAGACAATCAAACAAACATGGAACAGAACAATACCGAAATACAAACAACGGGATGCAACCGACATGTATTGGAACGTGACCATTGACGCACTACACAGACAAAAAGTGGACTGCTGACAAGACTAAAACTCTTGTACCAACGGTTTACTGACCCTCACAATCTGGAGATTGGGACACTGAAGTCATCGATCAAGAACATCAACCATCAACCATTTAATTAAAGAAAACTATCGGTTGTCAATTAATTTGTATTGGGATAACAAAATTCGGGCCGTTAATTCTAGCGACCCGAGCATGTTTCCCCAAATAAAGAAGATATTTAGAAGGAATGATCAGAACGACCATCCTTGTCTTAAGCTTCAGAGAACGACAAACAACAGAGACGTACTTTTGACAGCAGGAATTAGTCCAGAAGACGCCGTCTTGGACGATGACCTCTTTATTGTCGAAGATCCGCAGGAGAAAGTGGAGGCTGTGGGGGCTGCTTTCCAGCAAGTGTAAAAGGTGAATGCGTGCATTCGCCCGAATCACGACCTGGGAAACAGAGCCTTGCTCCATCCCTTCTACCTTCGGAATGACATCACGCAATGGCGATCAGAGAACCTTGGTTTCACCGGGTTCAATGAAGATCATTTGGCAAACGCCATAATCGCCGAGCGAAATGGGCCCAGTTCCCTGTTAATTACGAAGGTGGAGCTCCAGCTCATCTTCGATTCATTAAAGAAGAAGTAGTCAGCAGGAGTCGATGGCATATCCAACGTTGTACTTCGACATTTACCTCAAGAAGCAGTAGACATTTATACCACTCTGTTTAACAACGCTCTGAATAATGCATATTATCCCGTGCGGTGGAAGATAGCTGTGGTGCATCTTCTCCCGAAAAAGGAAAGGACAACTGCAATCCGGAGAATCTCCGGTCGGTAAGTCTTCTTCCGAGTATCAGCAAGGTATTCGAAAAAGTTATAAATAGAGCTCTGTCTAAGTGGGCAGAGGACAATACTATCATAGGTTAGGTTAGGTTAGGTTTGAAGGGGTTATGATACGGCAAGCCGTACCATCTCACTTGGATCTCAATGGATCCATTGCGCTCTTCAAAGGAATTGGTTAAGGTAGGTGTGAGGAGAAGGAGAAGGTGGATTGGGTGTAGTTTAGGTGTTGGTATTGGCATTGGTATTTTACGCCTCCCTGAACCACCCTGAATTCTGGATGAATTTTAGGATGTTCTTTGGTGGCAAGTTTGAGATGTTGCCCAGTTCTTCGAAAAAGTATTCTCCGAGGGCTGCTTTTCTGGTTCTGGCTAGGCTGGGGCATTCACAAAGAAAGTGATATGAATCCTCATCCACCTCTTCATCTTGACACCCTCTACGCAAGTCCGACGAGCTTATGCCCATTATGTGCATGTTGGTACCCATAGAGTTGTGACCCGTTAGGATTCCAATGAGGGTGGATTTCTGCAAGTGTCGATGGTTGACCATCTGACATCCGCATCCTCGAGGAAACTTTGGTGAATTCTACTTTTCTCTTGCTCCAGTGGCATAAGTACCGAGTGATCGGTTTGGCTCGGATCAAGGGATGACCCGTTTTTGGCCACTTTATCTGCCATTTCATTCCCGTATAAACCACTATTTGGCCATAGATTTCTTGAATTTCTGCAAGTGTCGATGGTTTACCATCTGACATCCGCATCCTCGAGGAAACTTTGGTGAATTCTACTTTTCTCTTTCTCCAGTGGCATAAGTACCGAGTGATCGGTTTGGCTCGGATCAAAGGATGACCCGTTTTTGGCCACTTTATCTGCCATTTCATTCTCGTATAAACCACGGTGTCCTGGGACCCATTTAAGGGTAACTGTGTTCGTTGCGCTGAGAATCCTCAGTATATTTCGGCAACTATCGACCAGTTTAGACTTTATAGTGATTGAGGAAATGGCTTTTATTGCCATTAACACGATGTCATCGACATAAGCAATGACCTTGACACCACTCGGACTTAACTTAACTAAAATCTGATTAACTACAAGAAGCCAGAGCAGAGGAGATAAGACTCCACCTTGTTGAGTATCTCTGCACGTCCTGGCTTTTAGCTTGCTGTCACCTAATTCTGCATTTATAAGTCTTGTTTGAAGCATACAGTCTATCCAATTTATCACAATCGGATCGATGCTGATAGAGTTTAGGGCTTGTCGAATTGAATCGTTGCTAACATTATTGAAGGCTCCCTCTATATCCAGGAATGCTGCTAGTGTAAGTTCTTTGAACTGCATTTAATTTTCAATTGTGCCGACCACTTCATGAAGTGCTGTCTCAACAGATTTGCCCTTCATGTATGCATGTTGGGCCTGCGAGAACACACCATCATTTAGTTTCAGGCGAATATGGGTTTCAATTAGCCTTTCGAGGGTCTTAAGAAGAAAGGAAGACAGACTTATTGGCCTGAAGTCTTTTGGTTCAGTGTGCGTGGGCTTGCCAGCCTTTGGGATGAAGATGACATTGACTTCTCTCCAACTAGAAGGAATGTAGGTGATGTTAAGACATCCTCTAAGGATGTCTACTAGAATTGGAACTACTAAATCTTAAGAGCATTGGAGCATAATAGGAATTATTCCATCCGGCCCTGCAGATTTATATGCTGAGAAGGAGTCAATGGCCCAAGCCACCTTCCTACTGTCTACGATTTGGTTGCTTATATCAGATATTACACATGTGTTGGGAGCTCTGTCCACAGGAGATGTATCGATTCTACATCCTGGGAAGTCAGTGGTAACAAGTGATTCTAAGGTTTCAGTGCAGGACTCTGTCCAGGTTTTATCGGGTCTTTTAAGGAAACCCGGTGGAGTGTAGACCTTTGATATGACTTTCCTGAGCCTAGCAGCGTCATTTGTAGATTTAATGTCAGTACAAAATGTTTGCCAAGCTGCTCTCTTAGCGTAGGTTGTTCTATTTTTATATTTGTTTTTGCTTATCTTGAAAAGATCCCAGTCAGCAGGTTCATTACTGTGCTTTGCTCGGTTAAATAGCCTCCTTGAATTTTTCCTCAGGATAGACAGCTCATTTGACCACCATGCAGGGTTGAGCTTGCTTTTACCTTTGGAAATGGGGCAGGAACCTTCGTAAGCATTACCAATGGCTAACGTAAGTTCCTTTACATGTCTTTCAATGTCTGAGCAGTGAAGCAAGGGTCGATTTTCATACTATCCCAAAGATGAGGCCAATCTTATACTGAAGGCATCCCAGTTTGTTTTCCTGGGGTTTCTATAGGGCTGTGGAATTGCTATCTCATGCTCAATTTGGAATGTTATCATTCTATGGTCTGAGAATGTAACATTACTTGAGACCTTCCAGTCCCTGATTACAATGGAATCAGAGTTAGTAGAAAGTGTCACATCGAGCACTTCTTTTCTATTTCTTGTGATAAATGTGGGTTCGTTTCCTCTATTTAGGATCAGCAAATTTTTCTTCATTATAAATTCAAAAATTCACCTCTTGTATTAGTGTCTGTACTCCCCCTTTGTAAATGATGAGCATTAGCGTCACAACCAGCTAACAAGTCCCAGTGGTTCTTACCTGCTGTTGTTACCAGGTCGTCAAAAGCAGCTGGCGGCGGAAGCTTCGGTGAATCACCTGGCATGTAGGCGGAGGCTAGGATCAGGGGCGGTGCCCCTTTTCTTTCGCACTTCACCGTCGTCATGTCTGCGTTACTGTCGGGCCACTATGCATGTCCGATAATTTCCTTCCGTAGGCCCTTTATTAAAAAATAGATTATAATCTTTGGACCTAAGTCCACAGATCCTGCCACTGTTAATCCAGGGCTCTTGGATCAGGGCTATATCGATGTTATCTTTTAACAACAATGAGGTTAAGGTGGCAGAGGCCCACTTACTGTGCTGCAAATTAATCTGTAGCACCTTCATCATTTTTGTTTTTATATTTGTTATGTAGGTTGGCTGCCGCAAGCGGCCGCACCTTTACCTCATTGATGCCAACCATAAGTTTAAAGCCCCTGGATGGGAGCAATGTCATCGTTGCATTATTGAGCATTATAATCGCTTCTTGGCCTGTTTTGGTAGGCGCTTCAATGGACATAACCTGCCAGTCATCACTAGGAAAGTCAGAATTTCGCCCCCGGAGGAGGTTCATCAGCAGTTCCTTGGTGATGCGCGGGCCCGGCACATGAATGCGGACTTTGGGTCTGGTGGGAAGGTCACTTTCGGAGGCAACTTTCAATGTTACCCCCTCCAGTAACCCACTCATCTCGTTGATCTTTGTTTTGAGCCATTGTAGGGTGGGTTTGTCTCTACTTGAAAGTATTTTGAACCCTTTGATCGTCGACAGTGGCCCGAATTTAGGCACAAAACCGGTAGAGGCAAGTATCTCGGTGTTTATGCACTCTAGGATATTCACCTCCACTTGAGCTCACTGCTCATTGGTCAGTAACCTTTCTGAGCTCCCCCCGTCGATGACGATGAACTGAAGGCTCTGTGTTACCACGTCTACTAGCGTACCTTCGCTATGGGCCGTCTTAGGCTTTTTTTTGACAAACATCGTAGGGGGTGTCGAGTCATTATGCCTTGTTCTCTTTCTTTGACTGCTGCCTGAGCTTTGTTCTGCTTCAAGTTCTTAGGAACCTCAGCAGGTTTAATTTTGGGGTTGCTGCCAGTCGCTTTGGAGGAAGAGGCACCCTTTTCAACAGATTTGTCATTAGCTGGTTTGCTTGTTTTTTTGACTGCCATTTTGCTCTTATATCTTGTCTTGGATAGGAGTTTCTGGGCCCACCTCAGACGTTTCCAGTCCCTAAGACAAAGCTTCTTAGTATCACCTTGGCCATATCTACGCACGGCTCTCTTAGCGTTTTCTATCTTTTTGAGATCTGGATCGAGATCCCCCCCCCCCTAATTCTGTTTCTTCGGATGTTCCAGTCGTTTCTGAATCGGATTTGGCCCATCGATTGACGGGCATCGATTTTTGAAAGAAGTTGCCATCACGGTCCCAGAGGACCCCGGGCCATCCACACAGACTTTGGTGGGTTCACTTTCACCAAGCCCCTTATTGGGGCCAGCTCCAACAGCACCGTCCTCAGAGCCAGTAAAATCCATGAGGTATTCAGAAAACACCTCATGGACGTTACGGACACCACTGCTAGAGGCAGGAATGCAGTCAACTGCTTCATTTCTTGTATCTGTGAATTGTTTCTTGTTTGTATGTGTCACTGGCGACTTAGCTTCATTCAAAGCCAAGCCCTCGCCGACAGCCGTGACTTCTGCCGACACTTGAGTGTATATCCCCACTCGATTTTTCTCATTTTCATTACGTTTATTCATAATTCCATTGTTAATATTTGATTGACAACTCTGCTGGTTTTCTTGGTTGTACGATCCTTCAGCTGGGTTGCTGGAGGGTCAAACGTAAGCCCCCCCACCGCGACAAGGTGAAACGTCGGGGGGATATCATACCGGACAATCAGTTCAGTTTTAAGGCGGGACATGACACCATTCATGCCACGTCTAAGCTCGTTTCTGATGTCCAATGGAACAAATCTAAGAAGCAGTGTACGGGTGCTTGTCTGGTTGATTTGGAGAAGGCCTTCGACACCGTATGGTTAGAGGGTCTTTATCTAAAGCTGACCAGACTTGGCATTAGTAAACCACTATTATATATGCTTTATGATATGCTTAATGGCAGAAAGTTTGTTGTCAAGAGTGGCAATGTTACTTCTGCCACAACATTTAATTTTAAAAATGGTCTTCAGCAGGGAGTGGTCAACTCGCCAATTCTATTCAGCATTTACAACAGCGATCTGATAAGTAGTCTAACTCAGGCAAAAGTCGAGGTCATCAGGATTCTTTTGCAGCGTGACTTCGAGAAGATTCAGCGATATTGCGATGACTGGAATTTGAAAATCAACTTTCAGAAATCAAAAACTATCTTGCTTGGGACTCCGTTGCTTAGAGCCACAAGGGATACGAGAAAAAACTGGCGCAAGCTGGTGATCGTAGGGCCAAATGGACATCCACTGGCGAGGAAAAGTGTAGTAAGGTAACTTGGCATCTGAATGGATCAGTATTTGTATTTCGACAGACATATAAATGCTGCTCTGGCCAGGGCTAGGTTGGCCTTTGCCCTGACGAAACGGTTGTTTTATAGCACCCGGCTTGACAGCAAGGTGAAGGTGATTTGCCACATGGCCCTTATCCGGCCGATGATTGCCTATGGATGCCCGGTTTGGTTCAACGCTGCCCCATCTCAAATGGAAATGATTCGGGTGTTTGAGAGGCAGTGTCTTCGACGCTGCCTTGGATTGAACAGAACACCAGAGTCGGAGTACAAACATTACTATTCCAACCTGGTTCTATACAACGGGGCCAACATAAACTTATTCGGGGTTACATTGCAAGGGCGATGTCCTCGTCTAACAGCTTAATTTTTGGGGCTTATTACCCCAACAACGAATACTTCGAGAGTGTGCGTCTAAGCGGCTCTATTCCGCCCGATGCATTCCTCCATTTAGACAGTCGAGGGGTGATCCAGGATAGAGCGGCGGTTCCGCTTATTTACCATGTCGGCCGTAGAACTGTAGATCGGCGGCTCCTTTACAGTATCGACCAGGATTTAGTATTAACATAGTTCTTAGGCTGAAAGGCATTAGCATTAAGTTTTTAAAGTTTAACTTAGAGCGCCCGACTGGGCCAAGTAAGTTAGCTTAAAGATATCGATAAGTAGGCTAGTTTTTATGAATTTTTGTCTAGCTTTAAGATAGTTTTAAGAAAATGGAAAATAAAAATGAATTTAAAAAAAAAACAAAAATAAAAATGCGGTGCACTGTCATGCCGAAGGTCTGGGTTCGATTCCCAGCCGCTGCCACCTAAAAAAAAAAGGAATTGTTTTTCTCGAGGTACTACCTCTTGCGAGGAACTGACAAATCCTCCAATAGTATACTTGTCATGAATAAGTGCTTCTCATTTAGCCGTTCGGACTCGGCAAAAAATTGTAGGTCCCCTCCATTCTTGCCAATAACACGCACACAGGAATGGTTGAGAGTTGTAAGTCACTAGGCCCTGGTTCTCCACGAGCAGTTGCGCCACCAAATTTATTTAAATTTTATGTTCTGAGCATGAATGCAGAAACTGCTGACTACTGTGGGAAAATAATTATTGGAATATGACTTGAAGCATTCAGAATAATATGAAAATAAAGCATACAGAAAAGCTGTTGCTGTTACTGTTGCTATTGATTTGACAGAGAAGCTGTTGTAGGGTGATATTAAAGATTGTTGGTGTATGATGATCAGAGGGATTTAAATATACATTCTCTGTCCGTTGAACTATGTTCGAAACTTAAGCACCATTTCGAAGGTTATGTTGTTGGGACTCTTACCGTTGAGGTCTTCATTTTTGCAGTCTAGGCTGCTCCAGATATCTGCTGAGGCTCTGCTGGGCTTTCGTTCGTCTTTAGAGATTAGCATCTTGTGTTTGCAGTAATAGTAGTTTGACCATCGTAACATGCAGATAAGGATTATGATGGATGTGATTAATGCGAAGTAGCTCACCGTAAATTGGTGCACATTGTTTTGATATGTTATAGAAGGCAACGTCTTAGTAATATTTATGAGTTCTCGTTTGAGCGCATCCAATTCCCCTAAATGTTTTTTGTACAGCATGGTTTCAAAGCTTGTTTTAGTCAAATTTTCTGGTAAGACAAAATTGGATAGATTTGCTGCTGGAGAGAGTGACACCCTAGATACCGTTCTTTGTATGAAATGCCACGTAAGGTTATGAAGTCATCTTTAATAACGCAGCCAGGTTGAATTTGTAGAATTCCAGAACCTTCCAACACGGTCAGTGTTACGGTGTTATTGCAAACTACATTTAGAGTGGTTTTGAACTATGAACTACGAACTACAAAACGTTAATCCATTCATTTGGCCTATGAAGTTGCACCCAGTAAGAGCCATTGTTGACCGTGGTTCAAAAAGTTGATGTCGCAGGAGCCTACTTCGGACCCACGCCTGTAAATCGGCCGCTGCAGATGGCATAGATGTCTTTCTTCAGTAAGGGAAAAACATCCTTGAAACTCTACTGTTGATAGATGGTAATACTGGTAACGGTGCAAGTTAGTCATAATGAAGTCGGTTGATGGTTGTATGGTAGCAAAAATGATGTTCTAACTAGAACTGGAACGGGAGTAACTTTGAAGAGCTCGAATTCATCAAGACTTGGGAGCGGTTATTCAATTTTAAAGATTATGTGTTTTTTGAGAGCCTTGCCATGAATGCTCATAAGATGATAAAGCTTCGGAATTTCGTTTAGAGCTACTGGAAGCCTGACTGATGAAGTTAGGTTTGGTTTATCTTTGTGAACTCGTTTTTCAACTGAGCGGGTGAAATAAGCTGAGGATTTATTTTTCCATGATGAATGTGGTTCACTACGTCGGTTAACGAAGCTTGGGTCTTTTGAGATTGTGAAGAAACTTATATGAGCTGGAATGTGATTGAATTAAAAAGCTGACGGAGTTTTTCTTGGTGGTATTCTTGTCTTATGTCATTAATATCAGCTGTGAACTGTTTAAGGTTTTCATTTATTTCTCCCAAACGGGAACTTGTCTCTTGCTCATTTTGTTTGATAATATATATATATAAAATGAATAAAATAAAATTATGACGCCACCATAAATATTTTATGGTGACGTCAATCACTGAAGTCTGGTTTCGAATAAGGCTAACTATGTGACCTTCATCATGTTTTATTGTGTTTATTGTAGCAGACATGTGGCTGGCGTATTCATCATCAAGAACGCCAAATAAAGCATTAGCCACACTGCCAACGAAATTTAGAGCACCACGACGAACTCTCTGACTAATTGATGTTACGGATAAGAGATCATTATCCTTTTTCATGTCTGCAGCTATCCGTTCAAATTGGAGGACTGTCCCCTTGCAAGTCTCGTTCTTATTTCAAACTAGTTGGCAAATTTCTGCTAGTTTCCTATTATAGGTTACTATTGAATCGTATTCGGTCCAAAAAGGGTCCATGTCGTAATGAGCGATTATGTTCCAACAGCTTGAATTTATGGCTGAGGTTCCAAAATGTACAAAGTAAATCCCTGGCTGTGACAGAAATGGTTGGGTATTGACTGGAGCACATGCTATCAAGGGAATGAATAGAAATGCCAGGAGTAAAGCAAGGGTTGCTGAGCCAAGTGAATCGCTTGAACTTCTTTTACGCTAATGGACCCTCATCAGACATCTGGCGTGAATATGCCATTGTTGCTGAGCAATGACTTGCCGTTGGATTGACATCATCACCTTGAATTTTAACTGGAAGTGGACCCAATCTGTGTATAGCACGATGAAATATTCCAGTAGCTGTCCGCACATCTGCTACTCGAACCAGCCCATCTTCTCCAGTTATTACGTTAATGATACGTCCGAGTGGCCATCGCAAGGTTGGTGTGTTGTCTTCCTTGATTATGACCATCATCCCGGGTTCTGCATTTTGACAACTCTCCTTCTATTTATATACGTGACTATCGGTGCCAGAACACATTCTTGCGATGATTCACAAGATTCCAGCATGAAAGTACCCCTGAATCATTTGATGCAGCTGTGGGATCAACATTGCTAATGAGCGGTTCTCCGGTGAGGAAATGGGCAGGCAAAAGAGTGGTAAGATCATTCGGTGAATCAGACAATGGAGTTATGGGCCTTGAGTTTAATATAGCTCCAACTTGAGTGGCAGCTGTTTCAAGCTCCTCATATGTCAATGATGCTCCTGCCAGAGTGTGCTATAGCAGATGCTTCGATGATTTGACCGTAGCTTTCCATAGACTACCAAAATGTGGTGAGCGTGGTGGAATGAAATGAAAGTCACATCCCTTTGTAGCGCATGAAGATGTTATTTTCTTTCTCTCTACATCGGAGTCCATGAAGGCCATTAGCTCTGATAGCTGGTTTTAGGCGCCAACAAACTTTTTTGCATTATCGCAGTATATGTTTCTGCAATGGCCCCTCCTGGCCATGAATCTTATAAGGGCCCCTATGCAACCTTGTGCCGTTAAATCGGTTACTAGCTCCAGATGGCAGGCCTTGGTAGAAAAACAGGAAGATTGCAATATATGATTTCTGAGGCCGTTTGCCTCTAATCGTGTAGTGTGTAGATATCGGACCACCAAAGTCACCACCTGTATTGATGAATGGCCTTGCTGGTTGAATTCTGTCAGCAGGCAGATTTTCCATTTGTCGTGACAAAAGCTTTGGTGTGGCGCATTCGACACACTTGTACAGCACTGATCGGGCAAGCGTCTTTTCCTTTACTGCCCAAATGCTCTGCCTAGCAATCGAGAGCATGGTTTGTGGCCCAACATGATGGTTGTCCTCGTGAATTTCAACAAATAGCATTTTGGTGAACGGATCATTATATGGTATCAGTATGGGATGCTTAATGTCATATGGCAACGACGATGCTTCTAAACGCCCCCCCACACGAATGAGCCTTTCTTCATCTAGAAGGGGTGTCCTACTCTTGTATTGGTTTTTATTTGGTACTTCACCCTCGTCTTTCAAATGTGTAATTTCATCTTTAAATTGGTTTTGCTGCATATGTTTGTAGAAGTTCTTTTTTGCTTGATTTAGTTCCGCAACTGATAGGGGACCATTTTTCAGCTTGATTTCTACCCGCCTCAACTCAATTATTTCAGCTGACAATTCTTCTTGATTTTTCTTTATTTTGGTTATTATCACCTTTTGTCTCAGGTTGTGGACGTATCTTAGTATAAAATTGACTATTCTTTCGGCAAATTTGAAGGAATTTTTATGGTCGAGGATAGTTAAGATTCCTTCTTGATGAGGGGGTGGCTTTAGAACAGCCGCTTCCACAGAAAGATTCTCGTTACTAATTTTGTATTTAGGTGGCCAAATGAAAGTGGCTCCATTTAAAAACTTTGGTTCGTAGAACCAAATATTGCAATCTTGAAGTCGTTCAGGTACTATCCTACGTGAAAGCACGTCAGCCGGATTTTCCTTTGAAGGGCTATGATGCCATTGCTGAGATATTGTATTTTGTTGATGACGAATTAATCCAAGCAAAAACAATTTTTGAGTCTGTCCATAAAAATGCTGCGTCATTATGAATCCTTACATCTTTTTACAAGCGAAGAAGAAGTTCAGTGGCAAGTCAAGCTGCACACAGCTCTAGTCGAGGAATAGTTGCTTGCTGTGCTAATTTTGTCTGTTTTGATGGTGCTACTCCTGATTTAGAACATAGTAGTCACACCGTAATAGTGTTTTCACTGCTAACCTATCGGACGTATGCTGCTAATCCATAGGCCTTCTCCGAAGCGTCAGCAAAAATATGACATTGTGTGTTTTTTGGGTCTCGATGTGAAAATATGTGACTATCAATTTTGATGTCATTCATGTTTAAATTCCCACAGTTTCTGGAGGAATATTTTTGCGACGACAACCACCGAAGCCATAATTCTCAGTAGATCAAATAAATGTGCTTTGACGGAGTATGCAGAACGTTTTGTAACTTGAACTTTATCAACCCAGGATGTCTTGACACAGCGTTGATCAGACTCTGGCATCCAAGTAAGTCCTATTGTCTGGATGTGTTCATCAACATTGCTGCTGAAGTCAAGCTCCGTTTCTCTGTCATCGAGCGGAATGCCCTTCAAAAGAGATGTATGATTGGCACATTACTTCCTTAACTTGAAACCAGTACCTTGTAAAACTATTTGCAGTTCCGATTGGGTAGTGAGTAACTTGGCAATTTTGTCAGAGCCAGTTAAGACGTCATCCACGTAGAAGTCTCGAAACAGTGCCATTGACCCCAATGGATATCGTTCCTTTTTTTCTTGTGCCTGAAGCTTGAAACACTTTAAGGCATCATTTGGATTGCTTTTCTACCATATCAGCTGGAACTTCTGATCCTCTTCGTTTATGAGTACCTGTCGGTACATCTTTTCTATATCTGCGGTAAGCACATATCTTGGCATGCGGAATCGTAGCAGCATTGAAAAGACATCATCTTGAATTGTTGGACAAGTGGAGAGAATATCATTAAGGGATATATTTGAGGCATCAAATACTACTCTTAGATTTGTTGTACTGCTGTTTGGCCTTTGAATGCCGTGAGGCGGCAAAAATAATATGGTTTGACAATTTGTTGCAGGGCCACTTCTTCATATGACCCATTTACTGGTATTCTTCCATAAACTGTCTGCAGAACTTTTTTAGATCTGGTGAATTTGCAAGCCTCCGCCCAGGCTCAATAAATTTTCGAAACGCAATGTCCTTTGATTCTCCTAAGCAAGTTGGTGCCTCTTTGAAGGGCAACCGAACCACAAATTGACCATTGAAGTCTCTAATTGTTGTTTGGATGAAGTGAGTCTCACATCGTTTTTCTGCTAGAGTGAAATTACTGTCTGTGGTTAAAGTTATTTCTTCTAGTCGCCAAAACCTTTCAATCCGTTGATCAAGAGCCTCATCTGCGGTGTAAATTCCACAAGTTGCCACCAAAGGAGTTTTTCTTTTACTCACCAAAACCTTTCAATCCGTTGATCAAGAGCCTCATCTGCGGTGCAAATTCCACAAGTTGCCACCAAAGGATTGAAAGTGGGGGTTGATACCTTGTCTACTGCTATCCATCCCAATACTGTATTTTGCAGGGTTGGAAGGTCATCTCCTAGACTCATTTGTCCAACAACCAAAGTTGAATAAAAGATTTCAGCACCGATCAGCAAATCTATTGGTCCCAGCTGATCAAATTTTGAATCAGCCAAAACATGGTTATTTGGAATATTCCAGGCAGATGTACTGACAGGCCTTGATGGTTGTGGTGAAATTATTTTTGGAAGAATGGGTGCTTCCACTCGGGTAGAGAATCCGTTGATTTTTGAGCTTATTTTGACGCTAATTCTTCGATTAGATGCCTGCTTGCTTTGGCCGATGCCTTCAACGCATAACGCCTCAGACCCAATGATTTTGATAGTTTGTCTGTTATTAGATTTATCTATGATCCCGAATCTAATAACGCTCGGCATGCTACTTGTTTTTCGTTTTGGCACTTTAGCTGGATGATGGCTGTCCCCAGTATTACGCTTGAGGATTTGTGTGGTTTGCTTTAGACACTGTTGCTGGGTAATGCCGACACCTTTAAATATTTGGGCTTTGTTAACTCATCCAAATGAAGAAATGTGTTATGCTTCTTTTGACATTTTGTGCAACTTCTGGAAGAGAAATCATTTGAGCCATGTCCTGATCTAAGGCAATTTGTGCAGTACATTGATCTTTGCACCAGGTTTAAGCACTGTGATGTTAAGTTGCAAATCTTCTCACAAGAGTACAGCTTGTGGTTACTCTTGCAGGAGATGCATGTGCATCTTGTTGCCACTAGTATCGTATACGCCTTGTGGGGTCTGGGCCTCTTTTGATGATCTTCCGAACCTTTTCCATGGCTTAACCCTAGTGATTCTAGGGATTGAAACCGCATTTCAAGAAACGACATGACACTGTTCAAGGATGGTAACGCCTTTGATTGCTTGAGTGACTGTTGCCAAAGTGTGAGCGTATTTTTGTCCATCTTTTTTATCAAAATAACCATCAGAAGAGGGTCCCAATTGTGAGTGTCTATTCTAAGACCTCTTAAACTGAGCATGCACTCTTGTGTGGTGTCATGCAAGGCTTTTATTACTTTTGACCCTTCACTATGAATGACAGGTTGCATCAGCAATCTCTGTATGTGTGCTGTTGCCAGTAGACTAGGATTGTCGTATCGATCCTTGACTACTTGCCATGCTGCACTGTAGACAGTTCGCGATGTGTTGTTTGTGTACAAGTTCTGTAAAAAGATCGCTAAACTGCTTCCATTTCGTATAGTCCCCATCAAATTTTGGCAGGGTTTGGTTGCTGTAGAAAGATTACTAGCTGGATTGGATGATATGGAGTTCTATGTGGTGAATTGCTCCAGTCTCTTGGTCAAAGAAATTACGGAATCTTGCACATCATCTTATAACTTGTAAAATTCTTCCACGTTGTATCCATATTGTCTTGGATCTTCTGAGAGTTTCTTACAGTATTTTTGCAGTGCGTTTAATTTTACGCTACAAAAAGTTGAAATCCAAGCGTCTTTCGTAATGGCCTTGAGACTGTTTAACAATCGCTGTAAGGACTGTGTGGTTGTGTCTTGTCTTCTTACAACTCCAGTTAAATCTTTAATTCAGTAACTTTATGTGTTTCATCTGTATTTTTATATCCTGGTAAGCCATCAGCTCCAGTTGACTTCCTTGAAGGATCGCTGTCAGCACCTCTATGCACAATTGACTCCAATTTAGCTTCAGTTCAATGTACGTCTTTCTTACCTTTTCGTATGTATTTGCTTGAACATACGGAGTATCTGCTTTAATATGTGCCTTTATCTGGTCATGATTTTCAGCGAGTTCTAACCAGAGAGCTTCTAATAATCTTTATTTTTTGGCCATATATCCGACTGTTTTTCGGTCGGGCCGACGTTGTTCTTTAGTCGTATTAACTCGTCCGTTATGGCATTCTGCCAGGCCACGATGGCAAACACCTTCATTTCATCCATGTTGATTATTTGTGTGTTCAACCTTCAAGAAGAAACAGGAACAGGAAACAGGCATACAGAAAAACTGCGACTAAAATATACACTTGTTTTACAAAGTTTTTAATTATTTGTCTGGGCTCAACTGAGGAAACATAAAATAAAGTAATTTTGGTAACGACTTTAAATAATAAACTATGGACTTTTAATGTCGTTTTCGATTGGATTTTCTGACTGTTTCTTGAGTCTCATCGTGTCTACATTTAAAAAGGCACATGAAAATACATAGAAACAACAACAACTTCAATGCTTTGCACATTGAAACTTCAACAAATGAGTCTCATTAGTCGGGTGTTTATATTTTGTAAATGCCTTTCGAGTCACGACATCCTTGACCCTTTCCCAGAAACTACTGTGAGACCAGTCTCAATCTTCCCAATCTACCAGGCTTAACCTTTCCACGTTGGATTGCAGTCATAATCAGGTGGTGTGTAATATTTTGTGAATCACAGTAATCCTCAAATAAATTTGCTGTAAGGGCTGATCCTCGGTCTGAAATGATCTTGTATTTGAGCCTACCTAGAGTTATAGAAAATATGAGCCGAAACCAAGGGGAACCGTAACGAACACTCGGATGCCTTCGTTCATCTTCACAATCCCAAAGAAACTTTCCGATAATGGAAAGAAAACACAGCGTTTATAGTGGAAAAATAAAGTAAAAAACACTCTTTATTCGGCCGTCTAACCTTCTTGGTTTAGCCTTCGGTTAAGACTAACTTTCGTTATACATTTCATTTTACAATATCCTTTCCCCTCCTAAGGTTTTAATATATTTTATAAAAAGCTCAAAAAATTGACTGCAGAGTTGCCAGATTCAAAGCAGCTCAGTAGAGTCCCAGCGAAAACCAAAGGTTTTCCATCCTTTCGGATATTATTACAAGCATTGTTTTTTTTCCAATATAGGTAAGACCACACTCGATGGAACTGCATTTCAGTCGAACTCCGCTACACAGCACAGAACTCTACGAAACTTCTTGATATACCGCATTTAGATTGCAGCTAGCTACTTTGTTTTTTTTTTTTTTTTTGTAAATTCATTTTTATTTTCAATTATCTTAGAACTATCTTAAAGCTAGACAAAAATTCATAAGAACTAGCCTACTTATCAATATCTTAAAACTAACTTACTGGCCCCAGTCGGGCGCTCTAAGTTAAACTATAATAACTTAATGCTAATGCCTTTTGGCCTAAGAACTATCTTAATACTAAATCCAGGTCAGTTTTATTTTTTACCTAGAAGAAATTCACAAAAAACTCGGTATTTATGTCTTTATTTTTTGGTTTTATATAAAACTTACAAGCTACATAAAACTAAATTAAAGCTAATTAAAACTACTTAAAACTACTTACAACTAATTTTAAACTAATTACAACCTACTTATAAGCTACTTACAAACTAGAACAGCCACAGCAAGCATTTTCCGGTTTTTATAATTTTTTTGTATTTTTGTTGATTTTATAATTTTTTTGGTGTTGACTGTCCCTACTTAAAACTAACTACCTAAACCTATGTAAGTCGGCCATACAAAAGAAAATAGCAAGGTCAACTATTAAATGTCTGAAGGAACTTCATCTTCGTTTTTCAACCACCAGAACTGGTTCTCCTGCTTTACCCTATCTCTTCGGTCCCGTTCGGACACAGTCCCACTGTAAAGTAAAGGAGCCGCCGACCTACAGTTCTACGGCCGACGTGGTAGATTAGCGGAACCGCCGCTCTATCCTGGATCAGCCCTCGACTGTCTAGGTGGAGGAATGCATCGGGCGGAATAAAGCCGCTTAGACGCACACTCTCGTAGTATTCGTTGTTGGGGTAGTAAGCCCCGAAAATTAAGCTGTTAGACGAGGACATCGCTCTTGCAATGTGACCTCGAATAAGCTTCAGCAAGAAATTATCTATCCTGTTTATGTTGGCCCCGTTGTATAGAGCCAGGTTGGAATAGTAGTGTTTGTACTCCGACTCTGGTGTTCTGTGCAATCCAAGGCAGCGTCGAAGACACTGCCTCTCAAACACCCGAATCTTTTCCATTTGAGATGGGGCAACGTTGAACCAAACCGGGCATCCATAGGCAATCATCGGCCAGATAAGGGCCATGTAGCAAATCACCTTCACCCTGCTATCAAGCCGGCTGCTATAAAACAACCGTTTCGTCAGGGCAAAGGCTCCCCTAGCCCTGGCCAGAGCAGCATTTATATGTCTGTCGAGATACAAATACTGATCCATCCAGATGCCAAGGTACTTTAGTACACTTTTACTCACCAGTGGATGTCCATTTGGTCCTACGATCACCAGCTTGCGCCAGTTCTTTCTCGTATCCCTTGTGGCTCTAAGCAACGGAGTCCTAAACAAGATAGTTTCTGATTTCTGAAAGTTGATTTTCAACTTCCAGTCATCGCAATATTGCTGAATCTTCTCGAAGTCACGCTGCAAAAGAATCCTGATGACCTCGACTTTTGGAGCTGTTCTGTACGCAATTAGATCGTCGGCATATGCAATTGCCTGAGTTAGACTACTTATCAGATCGCTGGTGTAAATGCTGAATAGAATCGGCGAGTTGACCGCTCCCTGCTGAAGACCATTTTTAATATTAAAGGTTGTGGCAGACGTTGCATTGCCACTTTTGACAACAAACTTTCTGCCATTGAGCATATCATAAAGCATATATAATAGTGGTTTACTAATGCCAAGTCTGGTCAGCTTTAGATAAAGACCCTCTAACCATACGGTGTCGAAGGCCTTCTCCAAATCAATCAGACAGGCACCTGTACACTGCTTCTTAGATTTGTTCCATTGGACATCAGAAACGAGTTTCGACGCGGCATGAATAGTGTCATGTCCCGCCTTAAAACCGAACTGATTGTCCGGTATGATATTATTGTCCTCTGCCCACTTCGACAGAGCTCTATTGATAACTTTTTGAATACCTTGCTGATACTCGGAAGAAGACTTATCGACCGGAGATTCGCCGGATTGGAGTTGTCCTTTCCCTTTTTCGGGAGAGGATGCACCACAGCTGTCTTCCACCGCACTGGATAATATGCATTATTCAGAGCGTTGTTAAACAGAGTGGTATAAATGTCTACTGCTTCTTGAGGTAAATGTCGAAGTACAACGTTGGATATGCTATCGACTCCTGCTGACTTCTTCTTCTTTAATGAATCGAAGATGAGCTGGAGCTCCACCTTCGTAATTAACAGGGAACTGGGCCCATTTCGCTCGGCGATTATGGCGTTTGCCAAATGATCTTCATTGAACCCGGTGAAACCAAGGTTCTCTGATCGCCATTGCGTGATGTCATTCCGAAGGTAGAAGTGATGGAGCAAGGCTCTGTTTTCCAGGTCATGATTGGGGCGAATGCACGCATTCACCTTGTACACTTCCTGGAAAGCAGCCCCCACAGCCTCCACTTTCTCCTGCGGATCTTCGACAATAAAGAGGTCATCGTCCAAGACGGCGTCCTCTGGATTAATTCCTGCTGTCAGAAGTACGTCTCTGTTGTCTGTCGTTCCTTGAAGCTTGAGACTCGGAAGATCGTTCTGATCTTTCCTTCTAAATATCTTGTTAATTTGTGGAAACATGCTCGGGTCGCTAGCATTAACGGCCCGAATTTTGCTCTCCCAATACAAATTAATTGACAACCGATAGTTCTCTTTAATTAGTTGGTTGATGTTTTTGATCGACGACTTCAGTGTCCTAATCTCCAGATGGTGAGGGTCAGTAAACCGTCAGTACAAGAGTTTTAGTCTTGTCAGCAGTCCACTTTTTTGTCTGTGTAGTGCGCCAATGGTTGCGTTTCGATACATGTCGGTTGCGTCCCGTTGCTTGTATTTCGGTATTGTTCTGTTCATTGTTCGTTTGATTGTCTCATCCATTTGTTCTAGGTATTGGTCTATTTCGTTATTTGTCAAATTCCTGTCATTTGGTGGGGATATGTTATTTGAACTGATTTCGCTCGATAAGGCGTTGGTAAAGCGTGGCCAGCGCACCTTACTGTAATTGTAAGTATGCACAGGTACATACTCATCCAACTCCACGAGCTCGTTCGGAAGCTGTATTACGGCGGCGAGTCCGCAGTGATCACTGTCGTACTCGATCGTTCGTAAGCAGTTTCTTGGTCTTTGACCCACAGTGTCAGTAATTGTCAGTCTTGCGTCTATTAGCAATAGATCCAGATAGGCACCGCTTCTTGGAAACGATGGCCGATCCGTAGCCAGCAGGTCGACCCCATACTCAGTGTTGTATCGACTCATCCAATTGAAAAGATGAATACCTCTTTGATTTTGAATTTGATTTCCCCAATCTTGGTGTTTGGCATTCAAATCACCGGCCATGAGAAAGTAATTTTCTTCCAAGCTCAAGTGTAGACATTCGAAAAGTTTTTCAAGCTCTGTCATAAAATCAGTTGGCTGAAGTGATGCCGGTGCATAAGCCGCGATCACATACATTCGCTTCCCCTGTTGGAGAGGAATGCATACGATGCACGCCTCTAACAGCCGAAATCTGCGCAGATCACTATTATATATAACATTATGATTAATGCCTTTTCGTATGAAGATTGCGACGCCCCCCCCCCCCCCCCCTTGAGTGGAGTTGGGTCGATCTCTTCTAACGATATTGTAATTGTTGCTAGTCAACTTATGTTTCTGGTTCAGCTTAGTTTCGCTGGCCATAAACACATCTGGACTTTGGTCTTTCAACAATTGGAAAAGATTAGCTCTACGTTCGGTCCTAATCAGTGAATTTACATTCACAGCAAGCATCCTAAGAGGCCTCTCCGACAGCGCGCCTTTAACCTCTAATTTGCGTTAGGCTAGGCAAAACAGAGTAGAGATAGTCTACCCTAGTTGCCTGCTCCTTTATCTGGTTGTGAAGTCCTGTTAACTGGCCTTGAATTGCCAGCAACATGCTTCTTATTTCGGCCTGAGCGTCCGGCGCCTTTGACACTAGGGCCGGTTGGGCTGCCTTAGCTGCAGGCTGTACCGTTTTTCCCCTTCCTGCCGCCATTTGGGCGTAGGAAATTTGGGGATTAACGGGCGTTGCTGTAGGAGCACGCGTTGATGGGCGTATCTCTTCCGCTGTCTGCTTAGCCGCTTTGTTGTTTCTTATTTGCTGAAAAGCTGAGCAACCCCTATAATTAGCAGGGTGCCCCTCTTTTCCGCAAAGTGCACATTTAAGCTGGGTCATGTCTTCGACCCGTTCTTCACCGAGCTTGCACTCCCCCTTAATGTGGTCGTCACCACACTTAACGCAGCGTGACTGCATTTCGCAGTTTACTGCAGCGTGGCCAAACCTTTGGCAGCGCATGCATTGCAGCATGTCGCCGCGTCTCTTTAATTTATCCCAAGTTAGTTGAGAACGGAGATACTTCTCAACCTATCCAGTTTGCTGCTGGGCGATAGCTGGACTAGGAAGAACGGCAAAGACCGCTTCTCCCGTCTGGCTCTGACTGTAACATTGCAGCTAGCTACAGTACATATTGGCTTCACTCATAAATAAATGGGTAGTGCCTATAAGTTTTTTTTTTTTAATTTTATTTTCCCGTGGGTAGATGCAAAAATTGCATCAGGTTCTATGAGGAGAGAAAAACGCGTGTTCATAGAAGTGTGAGATTCTTATGACACTAAAACCACCTCCACTTCCCGATTACAACTAAGTTGAAACTTATCTAGCAATTTATTTTTAACCAAGTTAAGTTACGTGTTGCAGGTTACTTTCCGGTGAAAGTTCCTGCTTAATCCGCGATTTAAAAGCGATTTTCTGTTCACCACACCTTTCGGAAGGTTTTGTTCTTTGCAGACGGCGTACTAAGTTCGACTCGTCAAAAATGTCAATAATCGTTGAATTAGCATGTTCTACAAGTCGATTTCTATGTTTTCCCACGAAACTTTGTTGTTATATCGTCTCACACCGTAGGAATTCCGAAATCCCTGTGAGTATCTCTGTTTCTTCTATACCACGGAGCATTTACAAATGACCTAAGCAATTTATTTTCAAACGTTTGAAAGTTATTTAAGTTTGTATCGCAGGTACAACCCCAAAGCTGTATACCATAAGTCCAAACAGGTTTAAGTACCTATCTGTATGAAATCAATTTATTTTCAATGCTAAGCTTTGAATATTTACCGAGTAATTTACTTTTTTGTTCTTCGCATTTCTTTTTTACATGCGGCTTCCATTTTAATTTCACGTCTAGTCATTCCCAGATACTTTGCCTCATTTGCCACTGGAACACGAGGGCTATTAAGAAAGACGGGTAATTTATTTATTTTTTTATACGTAAAGTCCACGTGGACTGACTTTTGTTCATTGAGCGCTATTCGCCATGATTTTGTCCACTCATTAACATTATTAAAAGCATTTTGTAATTTAATTGTAGCTTCGCTAATCGTTTTTCCTACTGCTAGTATTGCAGTATCATCAGCAAACGTGGCTACGATAGTGTCTTCTGTTTGAGGTATATCGCATGTAATTAAAAGGTACAGAACTGGACCTAATACACTTCCTTGTGGTACCCCAGGCACTATTTCTTTGAAATAAAAATAGTCATTTCCGTGTTTTTACACGAAAAAGTCTTTCATCTTGATATCCGTTTAGAATTTTATAAAGTCCTTCAGGCAGAATTTGTCTTAATTTTGTTTTAAGGCCTTCGTGCCAAACGCCTGCGACACGTCCAAAAAGAATGTCAAATAGATTTTCTATTCTTCAAGAGCTCTCTCAATTACGTCAGTAATTCTATGCACTTGATCAATTGTCGAATGCTTGCTTCTAACTCCGAAATAATGTTCAGGTATTAATTTTTTCTCTTCTATTATCGGCTGCAGGTGCAGGAGTAATATTCTTTCAAAAACTATTGACATTATAGGAAGAAGCAAAATCGGCCTGTAAGACTTCTTCTCGTGAGATGGTTTACCAGGTTTCAAAACCGTTATGACTTCCATTGGCTCGGAACATAATCTTACCTTAGAGCGGCATTTACTATGTAAAGGAGGTTAATAAATCCTTAACGAGGGACCATTTTTAGAATTTCTCCGTAATTCAGTTATATTCTGGAGCTTTTATTGAATTAAGCTTCTTTGTTTCTCTTTTTAATTCGATAAGTGCAGCATTTCTTGTTATGTTGCTTTCATCTGAGGTAAAATTAACATTTAAACATTTTCGTTGAGTTCTTGCCCAGTTGGTCTTACTGTTTTTAACCTAGGTGGTTTTTCAATTTCGACAAGGCCTTCGCTCATAGTAAGTAGGACGGCAGAATGATCTGAGAAGAGGTCATAGCTCTCTGAAATTTCTACACAGTCAGAGGGTATTCCGTTTACCATGACTAAATCAATTACATCAGATATTTTTGACGGATGAGTTGGCCAGTAAATTGGTTTGCCAGTCGAATGAAAGTTACAATTATTTTCCATTCCTGCTTTATATAGCTTTCGACCCTTTTGAGATATGCATCGAGAGGCCCAGAAGGTGTTTTTTGCATTAAAATCACCACCAACAATTTAGTTTGGGCTTAGTGGCCTTATCAATGTCGTAAATTCACTTTTATCAATCGTGCAACGTGGAGGGCAATATATGGAAGAGACATTGAGAGGAATATATTTAGTTTTAACCTGTACACTACTCAATTGCATTGATTCCACCTCTATTTTGAGGCCTTTCAAGTGTGCAATGCATTCTTTTATATACAATGATGATCCACCTCTTGCTTTGTTTGACGGATGAATAGCGTGGTAGTCATGAAACCCGTGGATTTTAAGATTTGATTCATTTTTGGCATGCGTTTCTGATATCAAACATATATCGATATCATTTTCCCGCATATACATCTCCAATTCACCAAGTTTTTGCCATAATCCATTGGCATTCCACGTTAGAATTTTAAGCTTTTCCATCAAATATTTTTTGAAAGAGGTTTGGGTCGAAAGCAATTTTCGAGCTTACTTAACCTATAAAAGATAAGTTTATTTGTTTCACATTGTTCTTCAAGTTTTGACAAAATTATTGTTTCATTGCCGTTATTTACCGGTATATTTTTGCCGCTATTTGGGCATATGTTTCTGCATTTCCTTGCTCTGATATATTCCCCGAAGGTACTGTTTTTTTTTTCTTTCGGATACTAGGTTTTGGAGCTTTCATAGATTTGGCAGTCTTGAGAGTTACGCTTTCTAATTGCCTTGGTGGGTTTCTTTGTGTTTGGACAGATTTTGATCGTCGCTTTTGTAATTCTTTAGCTACTTCACAGCCCCTACAGCTTGCTGGGTGATTTCCATTACAATTAATGCACGTCGGTAGACTTTCACTTTTTCCGTTACAGTCAACGGTTAGATGTTTACCAGTGCAATTTACACACCTTGGCTCTTTTTTGTAATAAGTTTGGGTGTGATTGAATTCTTGGCAGCGTTTATACTGAGGGATTAACCTTGTGCTCTTTCTTAGAGGTTCGATACTAACTACGATGTTTAGAATTGTTTTAATTTTATAAATTTCATCTATAGTGGGAGACCACGTTGTAACACTGTCGCTTCACCCTCTTTGTTTTGTTTTTCTCTTTTGATAATGTTTGTAGCATCTAAGATTTTGAAGTTGCGACCTTTTAGATCACTAATGATATCGTTCTTTTGAACATGATGCGTGTAAACCTCTTGCCACAACACTTAAGGGTCTCTCCGACTTATTTTAATAGGTATACCATTCTAATTTTTCTTGGTTTAGTTTTCATGACAGAAGACGATAGCTTTCAGGGTCTTTCACACAAACTTTCCATTTGTTATTATTAAGTGAAATAATTTTAAAAGCCGATGGTAATAATGCCTTTAATATGGTTTGCAACTTGTTTTACTCCACAATACCGATAACATTTATCCATAATAAAGATTTTGCGACCTTTAGTCCAATTGCGTTTCGCCCAGGAACAACAGTTGGGCTCATCAGTTAGATGCTGTTGTATCCTTCTAAGACGCATTATTTTCAATTTTCAATGTATATCGACAACTAACTAAACTTACAGCGCCAAAGCGCTGTAAATTATATTTTTCTAGGGGAATTTGTTTAAATTCAGACACACAGAATTAATATGATGGTAAAGCCCGTGGTCTGGCTAGTTATAAGAATGATAACAAGGTTAGGTTAGGTTAGGTTAAGGTGGGTGTCAGGAAAACTGCTGACACACTTAGGCCAGAATAGGCCCATTGTGATACCACATAAAGAATGCGAGGTAATCCTCGTTAATTAAACCAGTTTGAGCTTTTAATAAAGCGATGGAGACTGTGAATGTCGATTTTATTTAAGTCACTGGGATCATTAAAGAAAAAATTTCCTAAGTGTGTTTTGCGTCTTTGAGAAAGAGCAGGACATGAGCAAAGAAGGTGTGGGATAGTTTCTTCCTCCTCCTCGTCCATGCAGATTCTTCAGAAATCATTTGAAAAAACACCGAGTCTATTGGCGTGTTTACCTATGAGGCAGTGTCCAGTAATGACACCAATTGTGGAGCTAATATGCAATCTACTCAGAGATGAAAAACATTTCGATCGCATCGGATCCAGTGCTGACCAGATCTGTTTTGTCGCCAGACAAGTAGTGATACCTGTCCAACTGCTGTTTGTCATCATCATGGAATCTAACTTAAGCATAAGTTTACATGTAGCGATCGGTATTCCAATATTCATCTTGTAAGGTGATATTGGTGTACTAGTTCCCATACTGGCGAGTTCATCGACTTTACAGTTTCCTAGAGTATCTCTGTGTCCCGGCACCCAGAAAAGGTGAATGTTGAACTGTTCTGTCATCTCCATTAGAGACGATCGACAGTTTCGGGCAGTTACGGAGTTTGTAGAAACAGATCCTAATGATTTAAGGGCAGCTTGGCTATCTGAGAAGATACGGATATTCAAAGTAGATATTACGTTTTCCTTGAGCCAAGATAAAACTTCTTTTATCGCCAGGATTTCCGCTTGGAACACGCTACAATGATCAGGGAGACGGAAGGAGAGACTAATGTTTAGTCGTTATGAGAACACGCCGCCAACTACCCCCTCTTCGGTTTTTGAGCCATCCGTGTAGAAGTGAATTGCTTCATCTCTCAAGAATTCATTATCTTCCCAAGTGGATCTTGTTGGAATTGTTACTTGAAAATGTTTGATGGTGTAGTCAGAGATTGATTCGAATTTGTTCAGAATGATAGTGTGGCCAATAGAGTTATTGGACCATTGAGAAATGGCTCTGAGACGAATTACTGTGTTCGCCGCCACTTGTTTAGTGTATATATCGAGGGATGTGATGTTAAGCAGTATCACGATGAGTTATTTTATCTAAAGCAGTCCACCATACTGCCACCCCATAAGTGAGTATCGGTCTGATGACCGCTGTGTATAGCCAGTGGGTGATATGTGGCGACAAGCCCCATTTGTTTTCAGTAGCTTTTTTACAGGAGAAAAGTGCCACTGTGGCTTTTCTAATTCTTTCATGTATATTTGGTTTCCAGCTCAACTTTTTGTCTAAAATCAGACCCAGATATTTAGCTTGATCTGAGAAGTTAAGTGGAATACCATTTATTGATGGAGGGTCTATATATTTGGAATTTTATATTTCCTTGTAAAGAGGATAAGTTCAATTTTGTGGGGATTTACACCTAGTCCACAATTGTCTGTCCATTCAAGTAGTTTGTTGAGAGCGGTTTGTATTAATTCTGTTATGATTTGAAGAGGCTTTCCCGATATTGAAATGGCAACGTCATCAGCCTATGACACAACTGTGAAACCGTCCGCTTCTAGATTGACTAATAGGTCATTAATTACAATGTTCCATAAGATTGGCGATAGGACTCCACCTTGCGGTGTTCCTCTGCTAACAGATCTTCTAACAGAACATTCACCTAATGTTGAGCTAATTATTCTGCTTCTTAGCATTAGGCTGATTAACTCCCTAAGTGAGCTATCTACATTCAAGCTCTTAAGCGCGGTTGTTATTGCCATATTGCTGACGTAGTTGAAAGCACCTTCGATATCTAAGAATGTCTTAAAAAATGTGCGGATTGTAAAAGGAAAGACAGATCAAAATTATAAAACGTGTTCTTTATTCGAGAGGTTAAATTCAAGTAATGATAAAAGTTAAAAGACGAAGGAGTGTAAAGCGATAAGTGATAAGAAAAGTTCTTACAAATAACCTTTTAATATCGTTGATAGAATACTAACAATGTTTGTTGCATATGAACTATACATAAGGTTAATAGCTTAGTTTGTTTCATAGTTTTAATATTGTTATTTTAACACTCCCCCTCAATAGTAAAACGTTTAATAAAATTTTATTCCAATATTTGTAAAACAAAAATAATGTTTGATTTTCGGTAAAGCTTTAGTAAGGCCATCTGCAACCATCTCATTCATCGGAAGATTTTTCACACGGACAGCACCTTCTTCAATAGCCTGCCGTATAAAATGGTACTTGTAATGAATATGCTTCGTCCTTGAATATTTGCCACCATATTCTGCTATGTGTTGAGCACTCTGGTTGTCACAGAAAATGGTCGTTGCTTCGGAATTTGCACAGTTTAGCTCCTCGAGTAAGTAGCGAAGTGAGTATGCTTCCTTTGCTCCCTCAGTTAAGGCAATGTACTCCGCTTCAGCGCTTGAAGTGGCAACAGTTTGTTGTTTCCTCGATTCCCAACTTATGGCAGCACCTGCAAATACAAAACAATAGCCGCTTTGAGATTTGGAATCATTCCTATCCTCCGCCCAACTTGCGTCAACATATCCAATTAAAGGTAACCCCTTTTTTCTGAATTCAAGCCTTGCGTGTTTTGTAGCATTTATATATCGAAGTAAGTTAATGGCAGTAGTCCAATGTTGTTTTTTCGGATTTTGACTGAACTGTGAAAGTGTACTTACGCTATAAGTAATATCGGGACGACTAAATACAGAAAGATGCATTAAAGAACCTATAAGTTCCTGATACTTTACGCATTCTATTGGCTCATTTTCTCCACTAATCTTCGGTTCCTTCTCAAGTTTTAACTTAGCCTGCATTGGTATGTTTAATGGTTTTGAATTCTGTAATTTGTATTTTGAAATAAGTTTGTTAATATAACTAGTTTGGCATATTGAGAGCATCCCCTGCTCCTTTGAAATTTCTAATCCAATACAAAAAGATGGATGACCTAGATCTCGTATTTCAAAACATTTCAACTTTGCTTTATTTCCATAACAAAGTTGTTTTCATTCGATGCGATGACTATGTCGTCAACATATATTCCTAATATAGTTCTTAAATGATTATTATTGATTCGAAAATAAATGCAGTTATCATATTTAGATTGGGTAAGTTCAAATATTTTTAGTTTATCATTTAAAGTCTTGTGCCACTCTCTACTGGCTTGTTTCAATCCATATAATGCTTTATGAAGACGACAAACTTTATTCGGATGACCAGCATCAAAAAAACCATCTGGTTGTTTCATAAAAATTTCCTCCTTCAAATGTCCGTTCAAAAATGCCGTTGATACATCTAGCTGTAAAACATGTTCTGCAGACAAAGCATACATCATCCGCAGAGAACTTTGACGAATTACTGGCGAATATGTATCCATATAGTCAATTCCGTATCTTTGATTGTAGCCCTGTGCTACAAGCCTTGCTTTTCGACGATCTACACTACCATCTGGCAAATATTTGGTTTTAAAAACCCATCGACATCCGATTGCGTTTCTATCTGGGGGCAAATCACAAAGAGTCCAGGTATTATGCTTCATCAAGCAACCGTATTCATCTTTCATAGCCATATACCATTTTTCTGCATGCGGTAAAGTTTTTAATTCTTGATAATTGGCCGGATCATCATGTTGACACGCATTGAAAACTCTTTCTACAGCTAAATTTGAATTGTGTCTTGCTCTTGTTCAGCTACTAATTGCATCTTTCTTTTTAGCATTCAGCTCTTCTGCTGATATTTCTTCCTTATTTATTTTCTTTATTTTATTTTCTTCGATATTTTCAAAATTTAATTCATTTTTGTCTTCGTTTAAAAAATCTTCGGCTTCCAAAAATTCATCTTCACATTCTTCCTATTTCTTAGTTTCTAATGATTCATGAACAACTTCACTATCTTTTGTTCCATCACCTAGTATAAGCTCTCTATAATTTTCTTCATCATTAAGTGATTCTTCTATAAAGCGTACATCTCTACTTTTAATAACTGTTCGGGAGCCCCTCTTCCACAAACGATACGCCTTTGATTCCTCTGAATAGCCTACTAGGACATATTCTTCACTTTTAGGATCTAACTTTGAACGGTTTGGAGCTTTATTCAAAACAAAAGATCTGCATCCTATCTGACGTAAATGGCTAACTATTGGAATTCTTCCGGTCCAAATTTGTTCTGGAGTTCTGTCACCATTGAGATTAGTTGGACAACGGTTTCTAATATAAGCTGCTGTGTGGACTAGCTCTGCCCACAAAAATTTTGGAAAACATCCATTAAGCAAAAAACACCTGGTCATTTCCACAAGAGTGCGGTTCATCCGCTCGGCAACTCCGTTTTGTTGCGGGGTATATTCCGCAGTCAACTGATGTTTAATTCCATTTAAAGTTAGAAAGTTCGAAAATTCAGCACTCACAAGCTCACGTGCGTTGTCGCTTCTCAAAACTTTGATTCTGTTGTTAGTTTCATTCTCTACTTGACTTTTAAAAATCTTGAACACATTAAAGTATTCACTCTTTCTTTTTAAAAAATAAACAAAGATTTTCCTTGACCAGTCATCGATAAACGTTGCAAAATATATGCATTTTCTCAAAGATTCAGTTTTGAATGGACCCCAAAGGTCAGTATGAACTAATTCTAGCAGCACTTTCGAAGATTTTTCATTTTTAACAGGAAACGGTAATCTGGTTTGCTTTCCTCTGAAGCAAGTAATGCAACTAGATAGTGAAAAATTAAACATTGGAAGACCTTGAACCATCTCTTTTTCTTTTAACTTTCGAATAGATGCCATATTAAGATGTCCGTATCGACGGTGCCAAACTTCTAACGAATTATCATTTTTTGTTTCTGCTACTTTAAAAATGTTTGTTTTTTCTTTCATGTTGGTCATATTTACTAAGTATAAGCTTTTGTATTTCTTAGCCTCAAGCAAAACTAAACTATTTTTAACTATCAGCCCACGATCTCCTTCTATGATAAGTTTACAACCATTATCTGTAGCTTTACTTGCTGATACAAGATTGCTTCTAAGCTCAGGTATAAAAAGTGTTTCATACAGACAAATAGCTTTTGGTTTTCCACTTACTTGTACATTCAATTTTACTGTTCCAATCCCTTTTATGTTTGCAAATTTATTGTTTGCAACTTGAACTGTTTCAGTATACTTTTTATCTATGCTAACAAAAAAGTCTTCCATACAGCACATGTGAGATGTAGCCCCACTGTCTACATACCAATTAAAACGTTCAGTTAGTTCCTCTTTAACATTATGCGAAATTTCTTTTTCTGCCTTATCAGTTTTGTTTAATTCTAATGCAATGAAACCAATTTCTTCAGTCTTATACTCTTGACTTGAACTATCTGTCTGTGCAAGATTTGATCTGTCCCTCACTCTATTCAAGACCACGTGGCAGTCTCGTTTTTTGTGCCCCTTCAAACCACATCGGTAGCAATTAAATTGAAAACGTGACGTACCTGTTTGTTTCTTGTTTCCAAACTTCTTTTGATAAAATCTTACTTTGAAAGCTTCCTCTCCTATCTCGCAAAAGCTCTTCTTCTTATCACTTGCTTCCAATAGGCGGGCTCGCAAGACTTCCATTGTAGGGGATTCATTCGAAGCGTCAAATGCTGCTTGCAAATACTTAAAAGACTCAGGCAGACTATCCAGTAGCATTACTACGAGCAGGTCGTCATCCAATTTAGCGTCCATCTCACGTAACCGATTGACAATTAAGTTAAAATTAATTAAGTGCTGTTCCATATTTTGATGTTCATACATTTTAAAATTCTTCCGAAATTCTTCCAATTTTGTTCGAGTTCCCTTACGATTATATGTTCTCTCCAAAAAATCCCAGACTCCTTTCGATGATGGTATGCCGTGCACTAGCGATACCTGATCTGGACTCATTGAGATGATAATCTCACTTCTAGCATCCAAATCTTTATTTGTCCATTCTTCCAATTTGTCTGCATCTAATGGCCTCTGTTCTTCTCCATTCACATACTTCAGCAATCGATTCTTATGGAGAATCGCCTCCATCTGATGCTTCCAAGTGAAAAAATTGTTCCCATTGAATAATGGAATTTTTCCCGACAGTAATGCCATTTTATTTTATTAAATAATTATATTTTAAAGAACTCAATTTTTATTATATTCGAGCTGGGCCCATAAACTCTTAAAAAATGTGCGGATTGTAAAAGGAAAGACAGATCAAAATTATAAAACGTGTTCTTTATTCGAGAGGTTAAATTCAAGTAATGATAAAAGTTAAAAGACGAAGGAGTGTAAAGCGATAAGTGATAAGAAAAGTTCTTACAAATAACCTTTTAATATCGTTGATAGAATACTAACAATGTTTGTTGCATATGAACTATACATAAGGTTAATAGCTTAGTTTGTTTCATAGTTTTAATATTGTTATTTTAACAGAATGCAACCAGAGTGTACTCTCTATGATGAAGGGAATATTCAATAGTGCGTACCAAGTTATGCAAGGCCGTTTCTAACGATTTCCCTTTGCGGTAAGCGTGTTGTACCAAAGAGAAAAGATTGGGTTCTATATGGATATCAATCAGTCGTTCTAGGGTTTTGGGAAGGAATGATAATAGGCTGATAGGTCTGAGATCCTTCGGATTTACATGGGAGCTTTTATCCGCTTTGGGTATAAACACCACTTTAACTTCTCTCCATAAGGATGGTATGTGTGCAAGGTTCATACACCCTTCCAAAATTATTCCAAGGATAGGGATGATGATGTCTGAAGCCATTTGCAGTTCAGCTGGTATTATACCGTCAGGTCCAGCTGATTTATATGGATCGAAGCTGTCGATTGCCCATTTGAGTTTTTCTCTAGTAATCACACCTAGTTTATTTATTGTTATATTGTAAGACTCTATTGAGTCAAAACTGCATATATTTTGGGAGCTACCTGGGAAGTGAGTATCTAGTAGCAAGTCAAGTGATTCCCCACAAGAGTTAGTCCAAGAGCCGTTGATAGTTTTCAGGGCGCTTGGCATTATGGGATTTGACGAGAGGATTTTTCTTAATCTTGAAGCTTCTGAAGAATCTTCTATTTTGTTACAGAAGTTTCTCTCCAGGAAGTCCTTTTATTTTTCCTCAATTGTTTTTTATACGTCTGAAGGGATTCTTTATATAAGTCCCAGTAGGAGATTTCTTTGGAATATTTAGCTCGGTTGAAAAGTTTTCTACATTCCTTCCTGAGCGATTCTAGCCCTAAGTTCCACCAATGAGGTTTTTCTTTCCTCTTATTTGGATAAGAGGACAGGATATGTCCATGGATTTGTTGAGAGCTGAGGTGAGATCATTGACTTTATTGTCAAGATCGATTCTGTCTAAGGGGATACTTAATAGGTTAGGTTTAATTAATCTGCTAAGAGTATCTCTATATTTTACCCAGTTAGTTTTCCGATGGTTCCGGAAAGCTATCTGTTTCGTAGTTTCATCGTTTAGATTGAATTGTATATACCTGTGATCAGAGAAAGAGTGCTCTTCTGATACTATCCAATTGGTGATCTTTTGATGAATCGAGTCAGAGACAAGAGTAATGTCTAATACTTCCTGTTGGTTTCTGGTTATGAATGTTGGTTCATTACCAATATTGCTTACAATGAGGTTAGTGATGAGAATAAAATCAAAAAGTAACTCACCTCGATCGTTTATATCAGAGCTTCCCCATACTGTATGGTGGGCATTAGCATCGCATCCAATGATGAGGCAGACTTTTACCGTTCAGCATCAGCGATTAACCTTTTTAGCGTGTCGCCAGGGAGAGGGCCAAGGTGGTCGTGCCCGAGGTACGCAGACGCAAGCCAGTAGGTACCTTTCTCGGTCTGGAGTCTGACTGCGGTTACGTCTTTATCGCTGTAATCAGGGAGTAAATATACATTAGTGGTACTTCTTACCAATATGCAGGATCTAGGGTCACCTTTATCCGTTACATGCAGCAAGTAGTAATCAGAAGTCCTGAGTCCTTGAATTGTGGGTTCGTAAATCCAGGGTTCCTGGATCAGGACGACATCTTCCCCATTGTTCTTGATGCGGAGAAGAGGGAGGCCGAGGTCTGTTTTGAGTGCTGGAGGTTAATCTGAAGTAATTGCAGCATCATTGCTACGATTTTCAGATCCGCCCCCACCACGGTTTCGTTGAGCTCCTCTTCAGAATCTGACTCAGAAGGTGACCGTAGGAGATCATCCTCACTGAGCAGAATTTCGGGCATGCGATCAGTCTCCATGTCAGAGAAGCTGTCGATATTGGAAGCCTCAGGAGGCGGGTTAGTAGGGCATATTCTCGTGTTGGAAGTACCGGGTGCATCTACTTCCATTGCTGGTTGGTCGATGCAACGAATATTTTCCTCCACAAAGGATATGACCTGTGACAGTAGAGGTTGAGGTGTTTCCTCATCTTTTTTGTAGACTTTCAGGATAGCGGTAGTCCAACCAAACCTAATAACACCTTGAGTTGACACTAGGGGAGCCGGAGATTCTTTATTGAGTACCATGATGGCAGATCTATAAGGACCAACTGGATTTTCTAGCTTCGCAACATTCCAGTCGTGAGTAGGGAGAGTTGGATTAGCATACCTGATCATCTTTAGGTTTGTATCCTTGCAGGATAGATTTGTTGGGATTCTGATGCGAGCTCTAGGACTGCAAGGAATGTCTTCCTTAGCCACGACTTCGAGCTTAGCACCAGGCCATAGCCCCTCTAACCTACTAACAGCAAGCTTATATAGATCATATGATCTCTGGTCATCAAAGGCGACGAGTTTGGCCCGACCCTGGTGCCACCCTGCATCTACAAAGACAACAGGCTCTTCTGGATTCTCCATTATAAGAGTTCCTGAAGTTTGTTTGAGACCATTGTCCACTGATCAGAAGAGATCATACCATCCACATTACTTTTGTCGATAACAGCTACAATAGTCTTATCCTTTAGCACGTCACAAAAGGACAAGTCTTTTTTGGCATAGGAGGTGTTATGCACCTTTGGTTTTTTGGGGGCCTCTACAGACCGTTGTCGCTTCGACGAGAAGTCTTTGCTGGTCGTAGGTTTAGCAAGAATGCTCTTGGCCCAAGCGAGTTTAGCGGATTGCTTTGAGTCTAGATCGGTCGGTGGCATACTTCCAATGACTTTCACTATTCTTTCTGCGGCCCGTCTCTCGCTGCGTGATGCATTTTTGTTTCTCTCGCTGGTGGAAGATGAGCTGTTTGTCACAGTTCTGCCATCAGGGAGGGAACCCTCCACCGTGTTCGGACGGGGTCTGCTCTCACCAGTGGTAATATCGCGCGTCGCAGATATTTTACTTGTCAGAACAGCCCCCTTCGAACTCGTGAGAGGTCTAGGAGTGGGTTTAGAGCCAAGCGTCATGGCAATATTCCCACGATTTTGTGTACAGAGTGTTTTTATTTCCGTACCCTTTGGGACTTGACCACCATCAGCAGAAGAGAGCCTGACAGTCGCAGTCTCACCATTACAAACGCTGGGCAAACCCACCGAGTACGGATTGGATACAGTACTAGCAGGAGGTACACCTCCTTCCTTAGTAGTAATAGCGTCTAGACTGTGAGTCATTCCATCATTCCTAGGAGTGCCTGGGATGATGGTCGGCTCAACAGTCCTACCAGTCTTCACTTCTTTGTGGATGGAAAATTTTGTATTTATCGCTGGTGACTTAACCTCACCTGAGGTCAAGCCCTCGCTGGCAATCGCGACACCTACCGACTTTTGAACGTATATCCCCGTTCGATTTTGCTTTTGCTGTTGTACCCTTCTAAGACGCACTATTTTCAATCGTTATATATCGACAACTAATCAAACTTACAGCCAGAGAATATCAATTACCAAGAAGCCAATCCTTGGCTTTCATCCGGCTTTGCCTACAAACTGAAACACGCACACATAGACAGTTGGGCTAAGTCCCACTACTAGGGGTTTTTGCACACATTGACAGCTGGGCTAAGTCCACCACTGATCTATTCGCACACATAGTCAGTTGGGATCAACCCACCACGAATATGTCGGTTATTTTTGAAAATCTTCAGTTAATTTCAAATTCACTTGGGCTGCAATGGGCTTATTCAAAAATTAGAAAAAAGGGAGGAATTATGTATCAAGTGCTCACCGGACCTTATGCGAATAAGTTGTGTGTTTTTTTTTTTTTAATGTAAATTGTAGTCGCTTTTTACTAACTTACTAACTCCCGCCTGTCTGGAAAATAAATAACTTTAATTACTTTTTTTCTATAAACAATGCGTCTTTTCTGTTTTTTTTTCTTTTCAACTTTCGTAATGTAAAAGGAAATGTAGAAAATGTACTCTTTTCTTGAGGGAAAATAACTTACAGTGAGTAAGAAGAATGTTTTAAATAATTATGCGAAATGAAAAAATATATTCACAAACTAGAATTTTGGCATATATACTACGCTTATATCTGTTATTAAACCAGCTTGAAGCTCGCGTCAACTCGTTGTACACTTGGGTCGAGTTGAAATGAGCTTGATTTGACTAGATCTCGAGCGGGGACCGGACTTGAGTCGAAATTTGTGACGAAAAACCTGAGTCAAGGAGTTGGTCTTACTGATATTGCATGAAGGTCTGTTTATTTGCTTGTTTGTGAGCAAATATAGTTTTGCTTTAATAGACAGGTGTAGTAAGTACTAGTGTTAATTTGATAACATTTGTCTAGCATTGAAAAAATACATAAATGTCAATAATTTTTCTGGAATCTCATTACCATTTAACTCAACTCTAAATGAAGCGCTTAATTTAAGTGAAGAAAAACGTGGGTCAAATATTAGACCCTCATGCAACTCTAGCTCTCGACCCTGCTTGTAAACGTACTGATAGTCATAATGTTTTTGTCCATGTACATCTCTGCATAAGTCATTTGTATGGAGAATGGTAGTTAAAATTTTGATTTGTGGTTCAGAAATTTTTAACTTGATGACTTCACTGAGGTTCAACGGTGGTTAAAGGCTCCACCCAACTAACAAAATTGCTTTACATTTCAGACATTAAAGTGCTATTTGTTTCTATAGCGCTCCATTTAGCCCTCTGACAGAAAAAAATACCTTATTACTGAATCCTTAAATATTTTCTGGTGCAAATTATATCAGCTTGATAGAAACGATGTACCAGTGTTTCTTTAATCTCTCTATAATGCTCTTATAAAGTAACCAAGATACTTTCGCTTCAATAGTCATACCGTAAAATTATTAAAGAATCTTTATGTTTGTCCTTGTATCTATATTACTGGTATTAGTGAATATGGTAACGCCAAGCCATAATCGGCAATTTTATAATTTAGTTTGGCATCTGAGCACATATCGTCACCCCAGTATTGGAGTGATCTAAACGACAAAAACCTAGTTTCGAGAAAACGACGTTTTAAGTTTGTATGCGAATAAAACTAACACCTTTCGTAAAATAACCATTGAACAAATTTATAAATTTAGTTCCTATTGAGTTCTACTTTACGCTTTATTCTTGTTTCAATTGGTCCATTAGTTTTTTTGTAATCTCAAGTTAAAAAAAAGGAAATTGCATATGAGGCATACATTTTTTTTTCAAATAATGTGTTTTTGTATGGTATGTGGCACTTTTTGGCCAACCTATACGGCACTTTTGGCCATTTAAATACGGAACGAGATTGTGATTTTTCGATGCGTATGTGGCATATTTTCATACAAAAGTTAAAATAAAAGCATTTTTTTAAACTACTGTTATTTTATTCTGCTTATTGTTTTTTTTGTTAAGCTTAATGTAAAAAATAAGGTTGGTTACCGTTTCAAAGAAAAACAATTCTGTAAAATAATAAGGTTCGTTCATAACTGAGATCTAAAAATCCAATATTTCAACTTTTTGGAATATTATAATAAACTAATTTAGTGCCTTCAGATGAAAAATAATAAAACAAGATTATGAGTATTCTATCAACTTTTAATTCATCAGTTTTAAAAATATATACATAAATAAATAATAATTCAAAAACATAAGAACTATGTCAACTAAATAACACTTCAATAGGTAAAATTTTTTGTTCATTAAATAAATAAATAAAAATTAATTAATACTTATGGTATTGTCTTTTTGATCACAATTTTTTTTAAATTTTACGTGTTGTTCTCCTTGGAGTGACTTCTTTGATTTTTTCAGTCTCATGTGTACTTACAATAGCATCTTTAAAGGCTCGATTCTTTCCAAAAATGGCATTATAATATGCCACGTCAACCGCATTCATGTACTTAAGCATTGGCTTTAAATCTTTCTTTTTTTCTTCTGTTAACAACCTGGGATGAAAGCGGCTTTAAAACAAAAATGGAAGGAGCTGGGCCATTCTTAGGTTTTTTAAATAAAATAATTTTCTCAAAAGGAACCTCATTTGATAAACTGTTTATGTGTTCTATTACACAAAGGTCTTTTGAGCTATATTTTAAGTTTTTAATTTGCAGAACGGTGGCATGACCAAGTTCTTTGATGCTGCAGCAAAGTTGAAAAAGTGATGATCTTGCATTTGCATGATTTGCAAATGCACTTTCTCGTACTTAATTTTTAGGAGTTGTTGAACCAATGAAAGTGGGCTGTAAAGTGACACACCTCTCAAATGCCTTTCAATGGCACTGTGGACACTATCAACTTCTCGGAGCTGGGAGTGGCCCGGCTCCGAGTACTTTTGCGTTATATTTAAAATTTGAGGGTTCCTGTGCAAAAAATTTAAGAGCATAGTACTGTTAACACGGTTTTTGTTTTGTGCAACGCAACTATCAGACCACAAAATAATTTTGGTTACGTCTGGAAGATCGTCTACGACGCTTTGTAATATTTTGTAAAGTGCGCTTGCGAGGTCGTTTCCAGACCGACCACTCTGCGCTTCAGTCCAAATGCAGCAGTATGTGACCTTGTTCAGATTGCAGTGACCGGTTAAATTGTAGACTGCAAACTTTCTTTTATAATAAAAGCTGGAAACTTCAGCTTTGGGTAAGGCAAACACATTTTCTAGGTAATACGTTACTATCGCAGTAGAAACAACTTTGCTTTTCCTATCTGAATCTCTTTCATTTTTGGCCAAAAGTTTATTCTCCTCATGCACCCTGAGTTTTTCCGTTTCTATTTCTGTCAAATCACCTTTATTTTTTAGTTCCGAGCACAAATCACACTGATCTTTTTTAGGCATATGAAAGGCTAAATTAAAACATTCGTTGAAAATTTTAAAGTAAACATGCTTCTTAACAGGTATTCCTTCGCAACTTTCTTTGTATAAGTTATACATTTTCGTAATATTTAAATAAGAACCCAGATATCCTTTTTTTATGGTTGCTCTGCAATAGTGAGATTCGACACGAGGAAAGCTCTCTATTCTGTATTACCAGCCACGTGCCAATAACTATGTTCTATTCTTTGCATGTATTGCAAATACACATTGAAATGCAGCCAAAAAGTTAACGGTTTCAGACCAGGATTTTGTAAACGTGGCACTAATATTATTATTATACACTAAATTGTGAGAAGAAACGAAGAACAAACGACTGTATGTATGTGTCATTTAAATACTACCAACTACAAAGCGTTTAAGGCATTTGAGAAATGAATTGTATGTATATATATCATTTAGATACTGAACAACAGTAACTGCCTATAAGGCATTTCTTAAAGCGACTGTATAGTATGTATCACTTATGCACTGAAATTATTTTCAATGGTTGAAAATTTTATTTGGAGTTTGGCTTGTATGTATCATTTAAACACTGAAAAATTATTATGCATATGAAGCACTTTTGAGTAAGAATTGTATGTATAGATCATTCAAGCACTGAATTTGTGTTTGCAAATAAGACATAATCTTAGTTCAATTGTATGTATAGGTCATTTAAAATATTTAAAAAATTTCAGAAAAATTCATACAAAAATATGACCTTCTCATACAAAGGCTTATGTGGCAGACCAATGCTGACCATTTATTTCCAAAAGTGCATAAAGCTCATCTGTAACACTGATATCTTTGGCAGTAATAGAGATAGGATAGATTTAATTGCACCAAAAGAAAGATCTCCTTTTTGTCTCTTATAAAGCATTCCTAACTCAAATATGACAAAAACGCAAATGTGTCACTCCAATACTGGGGTGACGATATATTTCTTATTACGGACAATGTTTTAGGTTGGTATTAATTAATTAATTAATCTATTCTACTTCTATTTTATAATTTAACAATATGTGTTTGTAATAGCCATACCAATCAATTATTTTATATTTTTCTTGAACAAAGTTTTTTCTTATTAATGCAAGCTTTTTGTCTCATAGAAGACAATTAAAGATAATTTTGATTCCAATTTAAAGCATTCTACTTTATATCTGATATTCATGCAGTGGTTTAGCGAGCAAGACAATTGCATCTATGGATGAATACAGGAATGAAATTGTTAGCTGAGTGGATGATGGTGGATTTATTTAGGTTTAACGATGGTTCAAGATCCAAGTGCATTATGGAATCCAACTAAATGCCTCAAAATCGTCGGGCATCAGCTAATCAGCTGTAATTAATGAGTTAAAATTACTGAGTATTGGATTAAATAACTCTACAATGAGCTTTATAGTTTTTAATCAATTGGTTATTAATAATAATTATATTAATATAGTGCATATTTAAACGTGTTCATAAGAACTCAAATGAGGTAATTTAGTAAATTACAGAAAAAGTGTTTTGATCTGTAATTTGGTATTTCTTTTGACATTTCATTTTTTGAGTTTCAACCCAGCCTGTTAATCGCTTTTTCTAGTTGATTTTTTAATTCAGCTTTAACATTTTCGTACAAAAAATCTTCTCAGAGCTCTTCAAAATGTGCCCAATTGCGTGTGTTTGTTAGGTTTAGTTGAAATTATCTCATTTCTAAATTTGAATTTTTGTGTGGAAAATGAGATGATTTCGTATAAAATTTGTAAATTTTCAACGAAATTTCCTCATTTGGTCTAACGAAAACGTAGTATTAAGGCTCTCCAAAACCAACACGAATGCCGATTGATTCGCAGCAAATCATTCACAATAGTACAACCTTATGCGAAAAAGTTGTGGTTTTTTTTAATGTAAATTGTAGTCGCCTTTTACTAATTCCCGCCTGCCTGGAAAATAAATAACTTTAATTACTTTTTTTTCGATAAACAATTTGTCTTTTCTGTTTTTTTCTTTTCAACTCTCGAAATGTATAAGGCAAATATAGTTTTGCTTTAATAGACAGGTGTAGTAAGTATTAGTGTAAATTTAATAACATTTGTCTAGCATTGAAAAAATACATAAATGTCAATAATTTTTCTGGAATCTTATTACCATTTAACTCAACTCTAAGGGCGGTATTCACCAAATGCTCATAATTTTAAAGCTTCATAAACCTATTCACCAAGCAATAAAAGTGAATATTTAAGACCACTCATCAAAGAGTGGTCCTGATCACTTATAAAGTGATGAGCGCTCTCTCCAAAAATTTATTCAAAAACCTTTGAGGTAACCCTTCAAGCAAATGCACTTATCCATTTTGTCGTTACTGCTTGGATCCTTGCAATAATGAGTGTCGCACGCACACATTCTATAATTCTTTTTGCCTTCAGAGATTTTATTCTTTTACACTAATTTTATAAGTTTATTTTTGTAGGTTACGCGGTGAAGATCATTGCTGGTTTTAGTCCGTGAAAACTTAAGAAAAAACGTCAATAATACAAATCCTTCAGCTTCACTCCTCTTCAATCAAAGGAGTTCGTTTTGTAAATGGAGTAAACAACGCGTGAACCAAAAAGTATTCAAAGAAAATTTCCCTTTATAAAACAAACTGAAACATGTAATAATATTCAGGTCAGGATTTACAAAACAAAAATGAAAACAAATAAATGAAAATAAAATGACTTTAGACACAAAGATTTGTGTAAATGTGAGTTCAACACTCATTTTTGTACGGATCATAAAAGTGCCAACAAAGTTGGGTCAGTATGAAAACAGTTTGATTTCACAGTTTGGGTATGCCTGGTGAAGAGAGAGTTGTTCCCATTTTCGGACTTCGAAAAAGAGTTATGTGTGGTTGGTGAATTGCACAAATACCATTTGAGTTACGAGCCTCATAAACTTAGGAGTCCATTGTGAGTGCTTGATGATTACCGCCCTAAATGAAGCACTCAACTTAAGTGACGAAAAATGTGGGTCAAATATTCGACCCTATTGCAACTCTAGCTCTCGATCGTGCTTGTAAACGTACTGATAGTCGTTATGTTTTTGTCCATGTACATCTCTGCATAAGTCATTTGTATGGAGAATGGTAGTTAAAATTTTGATTTGTGGTTCAGAAATTTTTAACTTGATGACTTCACTGAGGTTCAACGGTGGTTAAAGGCTCCACCCAACTAACCTTACCTTACCTTATTGGAGCATTACTGAATCCTTAAATATTTTCTGGTGCAAATTATATCAGCTTGAAAGAAACGATGTACCAATGTTTCTTTAATCTCTTTATAATGCTCTTATAAAGTAATTTTCGCTTCAATAGTCATCCCGTAAAATTATTATAGAATCTTTATGTCAGTCTTTGTTTCAAGAGAGGGGAGAGGGGAGAGGGGAGTGGGGAGAGGGGAGTATATTGCTTGTATTAGTGAATATGGTGACGCCAAGCTATAATCGGCAATTTTATAATTAAGTTTGGCATCTGAGCACATGTATTTCTTATTACTGACAATGTTTTAGGTTGGTATTAATTAATTAATTAATTAATCTATTCTACCTCTATTTATTAATTTAACAATATGTGTTTGTAATAGCCATACCAATCAATTATTTTATATTTTTCTTGAACAAAGTTTTTTCTTATTAATGCAAGCTTTTTGTCTCATAGAAGACAATTAAAGATAATTGTGATTCCAATTTAAAGCATTCAACCTTATATCTGATATTCATGCAGCGGTTTAGCGAGCAAGACAATTGCATCTGTGGATGAATTCAGGAATGAAATTGTTAGCTGAGTGGATGATGGTGGATTTATTTAGGTTTAACGCTAGTTCAAGATCCAAGTGCATTATGGAATCCAACTAAATGCCTCAAAATCGTCGAGCATCAGCTAATCAGCTGTAACTATTGAGTTAAAATTACCGAGTATTGGATTGAATAACTCTACAATGAGCCTTATAGTTTTTAATCAATTGGTTATTAATAATAATTATATTAATATAATGCATATTTAAACGTTTTCATAAGAGCCCAAATGAGGTAATTTTGCAAAATTACAGAAAAAGTGTTTTCATCTGTAATTTGGCATTTCTTTTGACAGCTCATTTCATTTTTTGAGTTTCAACCCTGCTTGTTAATCGCTTTTTCTTGTTGATTTCTTAATTCAGCTTTAGCATTTTCGTACAAAAAATCTTTTCAGAGGTGTTCAAAATGTACCCAATTGGGTGTGTTCGTTAAGTTTTGACTTAATTTCCTACAACATTGCGTGCACCTTAAGTTGAAATTATCTCATTTCTAAATTTGAATTTGTGTGGAAAATGAGATGAATTTTCAACGAAATTTCCTCATTTGGTCTAACGAAAACGTAGTATTAAGGCTCTCCAAAACCAACACGAATGCCGATTGATTCGCAGCGAATGATTCACAATTGGCCAGTTTATATTTCTTGAGCGCTCAGTATTTTTCCTCAATTTTTTGACAGAGCAGGAAAATAAAATATAAACAGTATTCCTCACATAGAAGTCAAAACAACTCTTTTTTTCTTTTCTTCTTGTGTAATTTACTGCGACAAAACATTATGGAGCAAGCGCATTCAAAAAATTTCAGTTTCAGTTTTTGAGGGGAAAAGTGAGGAATTTTTGAGAGGAATCCTGTTTATATTTCTGAGCGCTCTGAGTCCTCTGAGATCTCAAAAATATAAACTGGCTAAATAGTACAAAATATGACAAATACAAACATAACGCTAAACAACAACTAAAATTCATCGTCGCTCTATTATATTATATTAGTCGCTATTATTATATTATTTCTCATTACTGTAAGCCAAAATATAAAACATTGTATTTTTTAATTTTGTATTTATAAATTAGTCTAGTATATATATCTATTTATTTATTTAACGATATGTGTTTGTATAAATTAATCGGGGTTAATGTTTTGATCCATAGCTCCGCACTTTTAGCTCACTGATTTAGTGATTTAACTGGTTCAAACATGTAATTGGCTTTTATAACTAACATGAAACCTAAATCATCATTAAAACCCTGTAGATCCACAGAAATTGATGAATCAAAAATTTTGAACCACGGAGCATTGTTTAGCCCCGACGTCATTTTTTTCGTCCAAGCCCATTTAGGCAAAGAAAACAACACACTTAATGTGAACTTGGCCCTAGTTGGGTTTCTATTTGTTGAACACATCCCGTAGTCAGAATTATTCACCTCGGTCTGTCAATGAGATGTCAAAACGAAACAAATACAGGGTGTTTCCTATTTCATGCGGGATAATTTATGAGATGATATTTAAAAGAAAATCGTATGGGAGGGGGGATTATTTATCCGCTTTTAGATAAGAGTAATGACTTTCTTTAAAAAAAATTAAAAATCAATGGCTCCACTAACTTGCAACTTGCAATGTTATGCTCTTTATTTTTGTTTAATTAACTTTTTTGAATTTTACGACAAAATTTATTTAAAATAAAAATAACTAAAAAATACGAAAATAGCCACAAGATCGTGCTATAATTTCTTAAAAACCATTCTCGAATCAATTTTTTTTTTTCATAATCATTTTTTTTTTAATAATTATCCAACTTAAGACTTAAAAAAAAAGTTAGTGTGTTTGTTAAAACTATTTCATTTCCTTTATATTATAAAGTATAATTTCAACAATAAGTATTCAATACTCCTATTAAACATTCAAAACCAAATGCTTAGATGTCATGAAGTTTAAAAAAAAAATTAAAAATAGCTTTTGCTGTTTTACTTTCTCCAAAAGAGGGCTTGATTAACTTTTAACACGTGTTTGTGCTAAAGTTAAATCCAAATCAATACCCGAATCCCGACAGAAGATAATAAAACCCACCTAATATCTACTTTAATACTTATAAAGCGGGAATTGAGAGTTTAGTGGAGTCTAAACAACAAATTGAAGTTCCGGTTTCAAATTGCAAAAAAACTATTTTTTATTTTTTATTTTTCTTAACTATTTTTTTCCTTAGATATCCAACAATAATTTTAAAATTATTCTGGATGAAGAGAGAGCCACCCTGTATTATATGAAAGATGCATTGAAAATGAATGGAAATCTGAGTGATTGAAGACATTTTATGTGTTCACTTTTTGTGTTTTATTATAATTGTGGATGAATATTAACTAACAATATCTCCTCCTTTCGATTAGAAATGTCCTGGCGTTAACGCCTGTAAATCATCCGGATACTTCACTCAATGGATGTAGCGGCCTTGAATTCAATATTGCCTCTATCCCCGTGAGTAATGTCAAAAACTGTTCATATGCTAGAACCTTTGAACCTACTACGCTCGCTCGTCAAGTTAAATTTCATTGACTTTACTGCTGCTTCATATATACCACCTTGATGTGGCCCAGCTGGAGTCATGAACTTCTAATCCATCCCCTTCAAACTTATGTGTTCAAATGAATTCTTCACCATCCATCGTTTTTCGCCCTTTGTAGGTCTTTCGAGGCACCAACAAATGCTATACCATTGTCACTGAATAACATTTAGCATCTACCCCTTCGCGCAATAAATCTTTCGAAACATGCTATGAACGCAACTGACGAGAGGTCCGACACCAAGTCAAGGTGCATTGCTCTTGTTTTGAGACAGACAAAAAATGAAACCCAACATTTCTATTTAATTTTTTTATCTCCTCTGCTCTAACAGGAATTTTCCCCAAGCTTTGGAAGATGCTTTCATTATGGCTGTTCATAAGAAAGGACCTAAAAATGATATAGCCAACTATAGACCAATTGCAAAGCTTTCTTGAATACCAAAATTCCTTGAGAGTATTATATATGACAACTTATTCTTTTTTTGTTAACCAATCTTTTCAACTAAACAACATGATTTCCTTAAAGGCAGGTCCACTACCACTTATCTGTTAGAGTTTGTATTTACTACCCTTTGTGCTTTGGTATTTCTTTATTTTTAGACTTAAGTACTTAATGTTAGACTTAAGATATTTTTTTATTGTGATATAGAATAAGTGGCTTGTATTAAGCTTAATTAAATTAAAAATCAATCATTTTGATTTCAATGGGACTAGCATATTCAACCCCTGTGTGTTAAAAGGCCTTTTCTGGAGTTACTCTTTCAGATGTCAAATCGGTCATCAATTGTGTTTCAAAACGACGGTTGGATCGAACTGTTCAAACCTGAGCCAAATCGAAGAGACAGCAGTGTACTTTTACCTATTTATAACAAGGACATAATATATGTATAGGACCCATGTACATAGATAATGCATAATTGGAAAAGAAGCCAACTATGGGGTTAGACAGTTCACAGCAAAGAGAGCTCATCGCTTTACTTTTTAATTAGTCCCAAACAAGTTGCACCTAGACTTATTTTGTATACATTTATATAAAAATTTTAACTTAGATTTAAAATCAAAATAAATTAATTCTTATTACGTTTATCATAAAATCGTAGTTGAAGAGATTCTCTTTTATTTTTTCATTGCACTACGTGCACAAACAATTGGTGCCTCCTGTGAGGACTCTTTTAACTACATTTTATAAAATCATTACGGGTATTCATGCAACGTCGTAAGTTTTCAAATTGTGTAAGATGATAAGTTAAAGCAGAGTTTGCATGAACGACCATTTTTAAACATTTTATAAAATGCTACCTAATTCAATCAGAGTAAGAGTCACAATGACGTTTGGATAAGTTTAACCAGTTTGGTTAATTTTACACAACAAAATCCTTTGATAAGCTTAACCAAATTGTGTAAATCATTTGCCATACAAAATTTGACAGTTCATTAACCAAAAAATAAAGTTAACCAATTTGTAAACTTATCTAGGGTTTTATGAAGTTGCATGAATACCCTTATTATAATCAAAGTCAGATCGGACATCAAACGGCATACCCAGTGCTAGAGAACTCTACTAGTACTGAAATTAACCCGTTTCACCTCCATAGAGGTTCACCGTTTGATATCATTTTGGATTGCGGTATTAGCGGACATTAAGTTACATATTCTGTGAAGATTTTTTGGCTTTTCTCGTCACGTGATTGCAGTCGTCTGGGCCAAGTGGACAATAACCTTGGACAAACCTAAGAAAAAGGCAGGTGAGTGTGTGACTTTCATTTGCAGATTAGAGTTTTTTGTTTTTTAGGTTTTAATGGCAAATAATCAAAATGAGTGAGGTATCAAAAAAGCCAGAAGAAATTGGCAAGGTACAACGTGATTTGTTAGACAAAGTGTCGAAAGCTCTTCGTAATTTTAAAAAAGGACCCTATTGAACGTCATACGAAGACCTATTTTGAGGTCATGATATTACTAGTACTAGCACTCGACGAAGTAATTTAGAAAAAATATATTCCAAATTCATCATAAACCATAAAACACTAATTCAATCTCCATTGGACTCAAAAAATAACTACTTTTCTGAAGACGTATCAGATTTATTTGAAAAGGAGTATATCAAAGCATTTTCTACAATCAATGAAGCCAGCAATTTAAAGTTTCCTGTTGATGATAATAAGCAATTAATTAATTCTGAATCTTTGAAAGGGGACGATGATGGTGGCCAAAAGCCACGTAACACAAGCTCTGTTCGGCTACCTAGGATTCCACCTCCATTGGCCAGTCTTTTGTGATTCGTTTGTTCAATTAATACATTCCGTCACTTGCAAACATCGAAAAGTTCCATTTCCTAAAACAATCATTGCCTAGTGGATTTGACAGTGATATACGCGACATTCCCTTGACCGCTGCGAACTACGTTACAGCCTGGGAAACATTAGAAAAAAAGGTACAATAATAAGCGTGTTTTGTGCATCCATTACATGAATCTTCTATCATCATAACCATGCATTCAAAAAGAACGTGCTTCTGATACTAAATATTTACTGGATACTTCTTGATCGTGTGTGAGCGCTTTACGAAACTTAAAAATTGGAATCGATCAATTTTACCAAATTATTGTTCATTTCTTAGTGGTCAAATTGCCACGAGAAACTCATCATTTGTGGGAACAAGAACTCGGTAAGTCTATTGAAATTCAATAGACAATGTGGTAAGCGACATCACATGTTATTACACTTTCCCACCACCGACTATACCGACAGCAACAATTCATTTGCATCGCCTCAAACAAAAACCTCGAACCAAAACCCTCCTACGGTCAACAACACCAATAGCATACTCAACCAAGTCACCCAAGCATCAGCAGCAAATATAAGAACTTCCAGATTTGTGTCTAAATCGCAAGTCTTACTCCCCACGGCAGTTGCAAATGTCATTACAACAGACGGCCAAACCATTCTTTTACGTGCGTTGACTGAACAAGGGTTAACTGGTGCTCCTATTAGTGAAAAAGCTGCCCAACCTTTAAAACTTGAGCGATTAACAATTGCTTCATCCATTCAGCTTCCAAACGGTTAGCGAACATCTGGGAAATCTGTGGCAAGCCTCCTTATGATTCAATCTCGCATTGACGATCAATGCACATTTTGCGTTTTTGCTTCAATAGTAAAAAGTGTTACGCAAAATTTACCGTCAACAAGTGTCATGTGTCATGATTGGCCTCATACTAGTGGATTAGAGTTGGTAGACCCAAAAGTTCTAGTTCTTCATCTATATATCTACTTCTAGGTGCTGACATTTTAGCGAAAGTTTTGATGGGAGGTCTGCATAAATGTAATACGAATGAACCTTTAGCCCAGCAAACCAATTTCGGATGGATCATATCTGGCGAAGAATTTGAACCCGCTCCTGAGATCACATTATCTTCAGCAATCACTTGTTCACATGTTTCACTTAGATAGCTTGACTCTCTTGTCAAGAAATTTTATACACTCGAAAGCATTCCTATGGAGCAACAATACACTACAGAAGAAAAATGGTGTGAAGAGTTCTTTAAGAGAACTCATAAACGTCAAGATAATCACAAGTATTTGGTTCGTTTACCTTTGAAAAATTTGTTTGATTCGAAACTGACGCTGGGTAGATCTAAACAAATGGCTTTGAATCGATTTTATTCAACTGAGCGGAAGCTGAACAACAACCAACATTTACAAGAACAATATGCCAAGTCTATGCAGGAGTATTTCGACCTTAACCAAATCACTCCCGTGGAAACAATTAAATTCAAGAATTCAGTTTAACAGCTGTCACCTTTGGAACTGCTTCAGAGCCATACACCGCCATTCGTCATGCTCTAATTGGCTGATGATGAACGCGAACAATTTCCTTTAGTCTACACCGTACTTTCGGAACAAATGTATGTCGATGACGTTTTTACTGGAGGAGATACTATTGACGAGGTTATGGAAATTCGCAATCAAAGTTTGAACGCCCTTCGATCAGGAGGTTTTGATTTACATAAGTGGGCTTCAAATACAACTACTTGCTTCTATTCCACTTAAAAAAGAAAGCAGTGCTACTGCTCTGGAATTAAACAGCGATGAATTCATCAAAACATTAGGTATGAAATGTCAACCTGGTCTCGATTGATTCGGTACACAATCAGTTTTGAGCTTCATCAAGGTACAGTTACAAAACGAAATGTTCTATCTACGATAGCTAATTTTTTTGGTCCCTTAGGATTCATCAACCCCATAATCGTTTCGGCGAAGATATTTTTGAAAAGGCTGTGGTCATTGAATCTCAGTTGGTGACCTTTTGGGTGATTGGAACCAAAATCTATCAGATTCAAATTCCGCTCTGGCTCCACTTTTCACAACAGTCAACGAGAAAAGTGGAGATTCATGCATTTTGCGATGGATTATCTCAAGCTACGCCCCTGTGGTTTATTTCCGCATAAAAGATGAACACCATGGATTTAATACAAATGTAATTACGGCAAAGAGTAAGGTAGTTCCAAAACCACAAACAAGCATTCCAAAAATTGAATTGTGTGCTGCCGTTTTAGGTATAAAGCTGGTACAATGGGTAACCAAACATATACAATATGCCTTCTGCTGCTATTTCAATTTTTACTGGACTGATGCAACCATAGTTCTTTCATGGAATCGTGAAGATGCTAATAGATGGCCTATACTCATAGCAAATCGAGTTGAAGTCATTCATGTTGCATCAAACGTAAATCAATGGCATCATGTCGCAACTCATGAAAATCCAGCTGATCTTTCTTCTCGCGGTACAACAGCACTTCAATTAAAAATTACGATCTTTACTGGCATGGACCTAAATGGTTGAGTAAAGCCCGAGAATTTTGGCCAACATCCAAGTGGACCTTTCTAGAAACCAATAATATTGTAAGTGCTCTTCTTGAATTACCTACAGAATCATTTTTGCAAAATAACTCAACCTTTTCACACCTGCGTCGAACCGTGGCTTGGATGCCTTGCTTTATTTATAATTGCCGTTGCGAAAAGAAATTGGATGAAACACATAAACGTAAAACAGGAAATCTCAAGGTTGACGAACTCGACCTAAGTCTCAAATTGAATGTTTTCCGTCCGATTTACTGGGACTATCGAACAAAGGGGTCGTTTCAAACAGAAGTCAATTGGTTGGGTTAGCGCTATTTTTGGACAACGACAAAGTACTTAGAGTAGGAGGACGTTTACAACGGTCTACATTTTCACCCAATGATACTTCCAAAAGATCATCATTTTACAAACCTTATCATCAGTTATGGTCATAAAACTACTCTTCATGGTGGAACTCAACTCACAGCTTCTTTGAATTCTCGGCGTTAGGAGAGGAATTTAGGATGAGATAAAATCATGTGTTACTTGCTTCAAAGAAAAACCACGAGCTACACAACAGCTGATGGACAGCTTACCCACAGCCAGGGTTAATCCATCTTTCAGACCATTCCTGGCAACAGGTGTTGATTATACCTTTTTTTAGAACTCAAAGCTTCATCTTAAGCTTATCGCAATCTTCATTTGCCTCGCAACCAAGGCAATCCATTTGGAAGCAGTTACAGGAATGACCACACATCCGTTTTTGTGTGCTCTTTACCGTTTTATTGGAAGACGAGGATTATGTCATGATATATACAGCGACTTTTTCACTAGTTTTATTGGTGCAAACACTGTTCTTAAAACCAATACAAAAATGTTTATTGAATCGATCGATCGAGGAATTTTTCCCAATTATCTGAGAAGAGGATTCAGTAGCATTTTTATCCAACCCATTATCCAAATTTCGGTGGATTATGGGAGACAAACGTTAAATCGGTCAAATATCACCTCAAACGAATCACAACTGGGACGCCACTCACCTATGAAGATTTATCCACCATTCTTGCGAAAATAGAGGCCTGTCTGAATTCTTGGGCACTGTGCCCGCTCAACTCAGATCCCGATGACTTAACTGTTCTCACTCCAGGCCATTTCCTGATTGGAGATTCACTACTAGCTCCACCAGAATCAGCTGCTCCCGAAACCGCACTCAGACGTCAATACTTACAACTCCAGAGGATGTTTCAACAATTTTGGTCACGATGGTCAGCAGATTGGCTATCACACCTGCAGTCTAGACCAAAATGGTGTCAACAAAATCAAAATCTTCAGATCAACGAACAAGGTCGTAATCAAGGTATAGACTTCCACCCAACCAATGGCTGTTGGGTCGCATCATTGAAACTCATCCAGGTGAAGATCAATTAGTACGAGTAGTCACGGTCCGTACACAGAATGGCAACTACAAGCATTGCGTCTCCAAAATATGCAAGTTACCAATTAAAAACACTCTTAATCTTTCGTAAATAATCACCTACTCACGGTTTTTAGAGCTTTTCTTTTCAATTTTATATAAATTTGTTTACATAAAAAATCGCTTTGAAATCTCTTTCTTTTAAGATTGCCACAACAATGGGCATCGCCTTCTTCAGTCCTCTTGCAAATCTCTCTCTCCCATAGAATCACCGTCCAACTATACAGCCTTTAAGATGGGATTTGCATTCCAAGTTATGGCATAGGGGGCGTTCAAACCTGAGCCAATTCGAAGAGACAGCAGTGTATTTTTAACTATTTATAATAAACATAATATATATATAGGACCCGGTACTTAGATAATGCGTAGTTAGAAAAGAAGACAACTATGGGTTAGACAGTTCACAGCAACAAGAGCTCATCACTTCACTTTTCAATTAGTCCCTAAAAAGTTGTACTTAGACTTATTTTGTATAAATTATATGCAAATTTTAACTTAAACTTAAAATCATAATAAATTAATTCTTATAACGTCATTATATTGTCATTAAATCATAGTTGAAAAGATTCTCTTTTATTTTTTCATCATTGCACTACGTGCACAAACACGTACACAAACCAAATATTTATGAATAAAGTTCCTAAGTTTACTCCGGATTCTCGGAATCCAGAATTTTTGGCGAATGTATTGCATCATCACCTGGACTGCTCAATGCTTTGTTGCTCTATGAGCGCAATCCATTATCAACCAAGCTAATCGTGAACCACTCGGCACGATTGCTGGATGCCTTCTTTCGTATTCCATCCCAAATCTTTCCAATCGCCCTCTAACTCTTATAATATTCTTCTTCTATAAGATTGGCTTTAGGGATTCTATCTTGCTGTTATCAGGCATGTAACTGCTCTTCCCTAAACAAACAATTTCCTTATTAAAATACCTTTCTTTCTTTCCGTAGAAAATGATCAAATGATTCCAACTTCTCTTCGGAAGATGGTTGATCGAATACTCCTTCTCCATCTTCGACCCCTTCTTTTTTTTTGTGAAATTCATTTTTATTTTTTCATTTTCTTAAAACTAAATATCATAAAACTAGAAAAAAATTCATAAGAACTATCCTACTTCGTAATATCTTGAAACTAACTTACTGGCCCCAATCGGGGGCTCTTAGTTAAACTAGAATAACTTAATGCTAATGCTTTTCGGCCTTAGAACTATCTTAATACTGAAATTCCATATCGGTTTTTATTTGCCCCGAGAAGAATTTTCAAAAAAACTCGGTATCTATCGCTTTATTTATTTTGGTTTTATATAAAACTTACAAACTACATAAAACTAAATTAAAGCTAACTAAAACTAATTAAAACTATTTAAAGCTTTAGTTATTGTATTCAAAAAATGATAAATAAATAAAACGAAATCCCATGCGCACAACACTTGATAGACAACAACCACAACTACACTGACTTCGAGACAAACTTAAAACCACTACACATATGTAAGAAAGGGACAAAACTAGATGCATTGGAAGAATACGAAATATACAGTGCATACAAGACTGAACATGACCAAATACTAAACGACAAACAATTCATTAAAATAAATATACTTCACAACACAGCTATCAAATACGAGAACAAGCAACCAATATGAATCAGATATATGGACATCCACCCAAGACGAGAAACCACAACCAACGATACAAGCAACCACAAGCAACCAAACAGAAAGTGAAATTTCGCGCCAGTAAATTAAGCCCGATGATGGTTCAATGCAACCGAAACGCGTCACTATAAATGTATATTTTAGTTATGTTGTGAAAATAAAATAAAATAAATCCTTAAACATTTTTAAATTAAAAATTTCTAGAATCATTTCTTATTTCTCATTGTTTGAATACAATAACTAAAATAAAAACACAACATGGAGACTACACCACAAACAAATATTTAAAGCTACTTAAAACTTATTACAAACTAAGTACAACTTACTTAAAAAACTACCTACAGACTACCTACAAGTTACAAACTAAAACAGCCACAGCAAGGATTTTCCCGTTTTATATTTTTTTTTATTTTTTGGTGATTTTATATTTTTTTTGTGTTTTTGCATGTTTTATAATTTTGTTTTCTTCTTCTCTCTCCTTTCTAGCTGATGCTTAGAGCGTTTTTGTCTCTTTCCATATCATTCCTTGTCCTCTTTTCGTTATGTTACCTTTGTACTAAGTGTATTAATGAACCGAAATATATAACTAACTATATTTAGTGCCTTCTCTAGGTTGGACGCATTTTCAGTCAGAGGAATACTCTTTTTCAGGTCTTTCATATATATATGTAGATAAGGGTTCTATGAATTTCGCTATCACAAAAGCCTTCATCTCATCCCTCCCCCCATCTGAAACATTTGGCACAAACTTTTCAGATATCCAATTCTTTCGCGGTCCCAACATATCTCCAATTCTTGACTTCTGTGTTGGTCTGTATGGATGAGATCAGATTAACCACAAACGTCTTTAGCTCGCATGGTACTTTGTTATACCAATGCAATGAGTGAATCCCTCCAGAGATTATATTTAATGCTTTCCCATTTCATGGTTTTGACAATGTCAACTATTAACTGTCCGAGCAGCTCAGCTGCTGCAAGCTCTTACCGTGGTATGGTCATTGTCTTGAGTGGTGCGACACGCGTTTTTGCGGTTAGTAGATTCACATGAATCTTTCCATCAGGGCACACTGTCCTTACATAAATCACGGCAGCATATGCTCTTTCAAAAGCATCCGTGAAGAAGCCGTGTAGTCCCATCTTTGTACTTTCCCATGTGCCTATCCATCATTTAATTTTAATATTTTCTAAAAGTATTATTCCTTTCCAAAAATCATTTCATCTTACGTTTATTTATTTTGAAACTTTCTCATTCCAATCCACATTCGCACGCCACATGTCCTGAATAAGAACTTACCCTACTATAGTAACCGGAACTTTGAAACCATTTGGATCATATAATTGAGCAACGCAACTAACTATCTTCCTTTTTGTCATTATTTGTTCAGCAACTGGTGTTTTCACCACAAATGTTAATGTGTTTTTCTCAAGGAGCCATTTAAGGCCTAAAATTGATTCATTCTCTTCATCTTTAAACAAGATGGATCTCTGCTCTTTGTAATTCATATCTTTCACTAAAGCCTTGGAATTTGGCTTCCATTTTCTCAGCTCAGAACCTGCTCCCTTCAGTACGTAATCAATTTCTTTCGATAGTTTTATCACTTCTCTTTAGGAATCAGCAACAGTCGTGCAATCGTCTATGTACAAATCTTCCATTGCTTTTGCAGCATTTGGAAATTCCTGCTGTGAATCTTTCGCGCATTGAATCAATGCTCTCACCGCATTATGAGCCAATGAAGTCATACCATAAGTGACAACTGTCAGCCAATATTCCTTCAATTTTTTGTGTGGACTTTCCCTCCAAAATACGCATTGTAAGTCCCATTATTCTTTCACAATCCTAACCATCCGAAACATCATTTTGATGTCCGCACTTATGGCAATGCGATGCCTGCGGAATCTCATCATGATTTCGTGCAAATCTTTAGGCAGTTTCTCACCCAACATTTGAGCTTCATTGAGCAGGCACTTCAATGTCTTGCAGCTTGCATCCAAAACAGCCCTACATTTTTTCGTGACGCTATGATGCGGAATGTGATAAATAATATCAGAATATGCTATGCCAGTTACTTAAATACTTCTGCCTCAGCTCGGCATCTTTTTCTTACCTTCTTTCCAATGCGAAGAACCTGGGTCTTGCCGTAATTTCTGACCTTCCAATATCCTTCTGTGGATCCTTCAAGGAAATCGTTACTATAAACCTGCTCTCTTCGTCACGTGAATATGTATAACCAAAGTTTTGTTCTACCTCCTCTTCCTCTTTCGACCTATGATGTTTTGCCTTAACTTCATACAATTGCCAAAAGGCGTCTGAGCAACTCATGCAATTGGTCATTTGTTATACACACTATGTGCAATACCTGCTCACCTTCCTCTTCACCATTCTCACCTTCATATTCGCCAAGAATAAATTCTCCGAAGATTGTTTTTATAGCTAAGGAACCGTATGGCTGACGCCCTAACACCAAAACAAAGGTTTCTGCTATAAATCTACATCCCAACAATAGGTCAGCAAGACCTGCCTTCCAATATTCAGAGCCGCGTAAAGTTAGCATTACAACATTTGAAAAAATAACTTTTGAGTATGTCAGTAATTGCCAATTAATTGCCGTAAATTTGCCGTGGAAACAAAAAATTGCCGCTCTTTCGGTTTGTCCACAAAGTACAATACTGCTAACTTTATATAAAGTTAGCATGACACTTTTTATTTTTGGTCAAAAATTATTTTTGACAACGCCAGTAATTGCCGATTAATTGCCGTAAATATGCCGTGAAAACCATACAGTTGCAGCTCGTATGGTTTGTCTTAAAAGCGCAATCCTGCTAACTTTACGCGTAAGGTTAGCATGACACTTTTTTGTTTTTGGAAAAAAAATTATTTCTGAAAACGCCATTAATTGCCGATTAATTACCGTAAATATGCTGTGGAAACAAAAAAATTGCCGCTCTTACGGTTTGCCCACAAATTGCAATCACGTAAATTTTGGGTGTAAGGTTAGACAACTTTTGAAAAAAATATTTTGAAAACGCCATTAATTGCCGATTAATTGCCGTAAATTTGCTGTGAAAACAAAAAAATGCCGCTCTTATCATTTGCCCACAAAGAGCAATCACGTAAATGTGGCGTAAAATTAGCATGACAACTTTCGAAAATAATATTTTTGAAAACGCGATTAATTGCCAATTAATTGCCGTAAATTTGCCGAGAAAACAAAAAAAAACTGCCGCTCTTATCGTTTGCCCACAAAGATCAATAACGTAAATTTTATGTCTTGCACATTTAACTTTTTAGTTTTTGGTCAAAAATTAATTTTGAAAACGCCAATAATTGCAGATTAATTGCCGTAACCATACCGTGAATTCAAAAAAGTTGCAAGTTATACGTTTTGCCCACAAAGGGCAATAACGTAAATTTTAGGCGTAAGGTTAGGATGATAACTTTTGAAAATAATATTTTCAAAAACGCCATTAATTGCCGATTTATTTCCGTAAATTAGCCGTGAAGTCAAAAAATTGCCGCTGTTATGGTTTGCCCCCAAAGGGCAATCACGTAAATTTAAGGTATAAGGGCTAACTTTTTAATTTTTGGTCAAAGATTATTTTTAAAAACGCCATTAATTGCAGATTAATTTCCGTAAACATACCGTGAATTCAAAAAAATTGCAACTCCTACGGTTTGCCCACAAAGGGTAATAACGTAAATTTTAGGCGTAAGTAATCAATATATTTAATATATAAATATATAATACGTTGATTTCAGTCAGATTTTTCCAAACCGGCGTAAAAACTTGATTTAATCGGCCCTTCAGCTTTAAAGATACGGGTTAGATTAGACAAAGGCAATGCTTAACAAAGACAATACACAGACAAACCTTCAATCCTTAAATTCCATCAATCTCCCCAGATTTTTGAAGAAGGGCGGAAGACCAGTTTGAAGAATTTTGGAGACAAAAATAGACTCAAATTAAAGATGTTTCACAATAAATAAGCAAATATATATTAATTTTTCTTTTGATATTTTGTATAAAATTTTAAAAAACGTGAAAAAGTAATAAAGAAAATATTTAGAGTTTGATTTTTTATTTTTTATGGTGAAATGGTAGAAAAAACTCTTAAAAATTGACTGAAAGTTTCCGGATCTGTTTTAATAATGTGTCCGCCATTTTCAATTATTTTAAAGGGACATAGATTTTGCGCACAGCATACAAAGTGCAAATGTTTTAAAGAAATTTGTATGGGGCAACGGACAAATGACTTTTAGAAAAAACTTTTGTTAGTAGGTACGATAACTCTTAGTTAATGGCTCCTTTAGAACCTACAAACTGACTGGGTTAGTTGAGTACAGCAACGGAGCGTATGCGTCAGGTGATGACGCACATTACAAGGCCATTTCTCTCCGTAACCAACATTGGCTAGTGTATGATGACTTAAAATCAGAAAAATGTATTCGACAAAAGGATCGATATAGTATTGATGTTGCGCTTCTTATATATGTAAAATGGAAACATAATTGATTTTTTTAAGAGAAAAAAAATAAATTGAATATTTTTTTATAAAAATGTGTACTTCCTTTCATTATAATTATAACAAAACACCTGCAGCATCTGAAAAAAGCTATTGGAAGAAAGTTCCACACATGCCACCTCGCACAGTGGTTTAAGTTGTTTAGAGTAGTGGATTACCTGATTCGGTTCGCAGTGATAACGGACCTCAATTTGCCTCGTCAGATTTTAAAAAGTTTTCTCAACGATGGAACTTTAATCATATTACTTCAAGTCCCCGGTTTCCTCAAAGAAAAGGATTTATAGAAGCATAATGGTAAAAACCATCAAATCACAAGTAAAAAAGAGTGACGATCCGTGCTTGACACTGATGAATATCGAGCTACACCAGTTTCAAATGGCCTCAGCCCCGCCAAATTGTCAATGGGAAGGGGCATAAAAACGTTTATTCTAACTTCGAGATTCAACATTCAGCCCAAAGCTTTAAACAACTAGGATCAATACAGAACTGAAGAAAAGAGAAGAGAAAAGCAGGCAAATGATTATGACAGACATCATGGAGTACGAGATAGAGACGAATTTCAACCAGGCGATGTAATTTGGGTTCGAGATGTTAAGCAGTGTGGAACAGCAGTGCAAAAAGGACCATTTCCAAGATCTTACACTGCGAAAACACAGACTGGAGCTCTTCGTCGAAATTCTTTTCATTTGACAAAATCGAACCGCGAATTCCCACCCTACAAACCGGGAGAAAAAGTTATTCTATCACAAGAGGAGCCGCAGACGCCAAATGTAGAAGAAAACAAGCGATTTCAACTGCTGATCCTGAAAATAATATACAAACGTCCGAAGAACTGAGCAACCAGTTGAAGACTCCGCAAACAACGTATGACACCAAAAGTGGGCGAGTAGTAAAAGAACCAGAATAGTAGGCATACGCTATATTGGATTAAAATTGAATTTATTTTTATTTTACTTACATACTTTCAATAAAAATTAGGTAAAATATGAAATTTGTAATATCTATATTGATTTTGATTTGTTTCTTGATTAATATTCACAAATTTTACAAAATATAATTAATTTACCTATTAAATTAAAAACTTAGAAGGGGAATGTCCTGTAATATACACAACAACTGTATTATGTAAAAGTATACTAGTGTATGTATATTGTTCATATAAGTCTAGTTACTACCATGATGCATTACTTGTATAATGTATTAGAAAGGCAGTTGGTTGCGAGATCTCATCACGATAAGTCAAGACCACTTGAATAAATAATCCTCACCTTAACAGTTGTTTTATTTAAATCATTCGGACACTGCAATCCTAAGCTTTCACATGGTGAGAACTATCGCACATGGATCAAAATATTTTAATAAAATGTGCTTAGAATTGGATAAAAGATGCTAATGGAAGCTGATCGAAAATAAATACATAGTTGTCATTCTAAAATTTCGCCTAAAATTTACGTTATTGCCCTTTGTATGCAAACTGTGGCAATGTTTTCAGTTTCGAGGTATGCTTATGGCAATTAATCGGCAATTGATGGCGTTTTCAAAAATAATTTTTGACCAAAAATTATAAATTCATGCTTACACATAAAATTAGAGTTATGGCCCTTTTTGGGCAAACTAAAAGAGCGGCAATTTTTTTGTTTATAGCAATAAATCGGCAATTAATAGCGCTTTTAAAAATATTATTATCAAAAGCTGTCATGCCAGCCTTGCGCCTAAAATTTACGTTATTGCCCTTTGTGGGCAAACCGTAGAAATTGCAATTTTTTTGAATTCACGGTATGTTTACGGAAATTAATCTGCAATTAATGGTGTTTTTAAAAATAATCTTTGACCAAAAATCAAAAAGTTAGCCCTTACACCTTAAATTTACGTGATTGCCCTTTGGGGGCAAACCATAACAGCGGCAATTTTTTTGTTTATAGCAATAAATGGGCAATTAATAGCGCTTTTAAAAATATTATTATCAAAAGCTGTCATGCTAGCCTTGCGCCTAAAATTTACGTTATTGCCCTTTGTGGGCAAACGTTAGGAGTTGCAATTTTTTTGAATTCACGGTATATACGAAAATTACGGAAATTAATCTGCAATTAATGGCGTTTTTAAAAATAATCTTTGACCAAAAATTAAAAAGTTAGCCCTTACACCTTAAATTTACGTGATTGCCCTTTGGGGGCAAACCATAACAGCGGCAATTTTTTGACTTCACGGCTAATTTACGGAAATAAATCGGCAATTAATGGCGTTTTTGAAAATATTATTTTCAAAAGTTATCATCCTAACCTTACGCCTAAAATTTACGTTATTGCCCTTTGTGGGCAAAACGTATAACTTGCAACTTTTTTGAATTCACGGTATGGTTACGGCAATTAATCTGCAATTATTGGCGTTTTCAAAATTAATTTTTGACCAAAAACTAAAAAGTTAAATGTGCAAGACATAAAATTTACGTTATTGATCTTTGTGGGCAAACGATAAGAGCGGCAGTTTTTTTTTGTTTTCTCGGCAAATTTACGGCAATTAATTGGCAATTAATCGCGTTTTCAAAAATATTATTTTCGAAAGTTGTCATGCTAACTTTACGGCACATTCACGTGATTGCTCTTTGTGGGAAAACAATAAGAGCGGCATTTTTTTGTTTTCACGCAAATTTACGGCAATTAATGGCGTTTTCAAAAATAATTTTTTCAAAAGTTGTCATGCTAAGAGCGGCAATTTTTTTGTTTCCACGGCAAATTTACGACCATTAATCGGCAATTAATGGCGTTTTCAGAAATAATTTGTTTCAAAAAACAAAAAAGTGTAATGCTAACTTTACGCGTAAGGTTAGCAGGATTGCGCTTTTAAGACAAACCATACGAATTGCAACTGTTTGGTTTCACGGCATATTTACAGCAGTTAATTGGCAATTACTGGCGTTTTCAAAAATAATTTTTGACCAAAAATAAAAAAGTGTCATGCAAACTTTATATAAAGTTAGCAGTATTGTACTTTGTGGACAAACCGAAAGAGCGGCAATTTTTTTGTTTCCACGGCATATTTACGGCAATTATTCGGCAATTACTGACATACTCAAAAGTAATTTTTTCGAAAGTTGTAAAGCAAACTTTACGCGGCTAATATTCAGGATCAGCCATAAGTGGTAATACTGATGAAACAACCATCCTTGACAAACTCAAATCTTGTGTAGGCACAATCGGTTGCCATTCACCTTCTTTTGGTAGCACCCAAAATGTTTGAATTCATCCATCCGTTCTTTCGTTTGTTCTTATTATTTTTCAAAATTTCCTATACCTTCAAATTTAAGCCTTCCAATCTCAATCTTTTAATTTTAAGCTTTTTATTTTGACCTTCTAATAAAACTATTCTTTCGACTTAAATCCAAATTAAAAATTGACCTACATAATTCGTTTGGCTTTAAAGAATAAGTAATTCAACAACCACCCCCTTCCATAAGTTCTTTCAATTTTTTTTTTTATTCAAAGAGAAAGTTGTGAAAGTCGACACCTTCTCTCATAAATTTATAACGGGTGATTTTTTAAGAGGTTTAGAACTTTAAGAAAAAAAACACAAAAAATTCGAAAAAATGAATGAAATTTTTATTTGAATCGATAGTTGGAATCTTGCAATTTAATGTTTAAAGATAATTTCATGCAAATGTTGACCGCGGCTGCGTCTCAGGTAGCCCATCCGCTGAGTCCAATTTTGGCATACTCTTTCACACATATCGGCCGGTATCTCACGAATGAATGCATGGATGTTGGCTTCCAGTGCGTCAATCGAAGCGGGCTTGTCCCTATAGACATTAGCCTTGACATACCCCCACAAAAAATAATCTAATGGTGTCAAATCGCACGATCTAGGCGGTCAATTGACCGGCCCGAAACGTGAAATTAACTGTTCACCAAACTCACCTCGCAATTGCGCCATTGTTTCGTTTGTTGAAACCACATATCATGCAAGTCAAGAACTTCCATTTCCGGCAAAAAAAAGTTTGTTATCATCGCTCGGTAGCGTGCACCATTGACAGTAACGCTGCGATTCGCATCATCTTTGAAGAAATATGGCCCAATAATGCCGCCGGCCCATAAACCGCACCAAACAGTGGCTTTTTCGGGATGCATTGGTAGTTGCAATGCTTCTGGCTGATCTTCACTCCAAATACGGCAATTATGCTTATTTACGTACCCATTCAACCAAAAATGAGCCTCATTGCTGAACACAATTTTTCGATAAAAAAGCGGATCCTCGGCCAGATTTCCAAGAGCCCATTCACCAAAAATTCGGCGTTGTGGTAGGTCGGCTGGCTTTAGTTCTTGCACCAGCTGTATCTTAAAAGGCTTTACGCCCAAATCCTTCCGCAAAATTTTCCACGTAGTGCTGTAACAAAGGCCTAACTGCTGGGAACGGCGCCGAATCGACATTTCGCGGTCTTCTGTCACACTAGCTGATACGGCCGCAATATTTTCTTCACTACGCACAGTATGTAAACGTGTTGGTCCAACAAAGTAAATTTGGTGCGAAATTTGGTCACAATCTTCCGAATAGACTGCTCAGAAGGTCGAGAATGCCGACCATAAAATGGAAGCAGCGCGCGATGAACATTTCGAACCGAGCACGAATTTTGATAGTAAAATTCAATAATTTGCAAGCGTTGTTCATTTGTAAGACGATCCATGGTTAAATTGCAAACCAAACTGAAGCTGTTTGACAGTGACACAAGGTACTAAACACACGTCAGCTGTCAAAACCAGTGTTGCCAAAACCAAACCAGCTAAAAAATCTTCCGTTATCTTTTATAAATTTAAGTTCTTTACCTCCTTACCTTCCTCCTTCTTTTCCTTTTTATTTTGAGAACAGAAGTAGTGAACCCATGGCACGGCAACACGCACGTCTGTGGTTATATGCCCTTCTTTCGTTATTTCATAAATGTTCGGTCACTCAAATAACTATTTTTTTTTGCGTTCAATCTTTCACTTTTGCACCATCACAAATATCGCGATTTATCGCACAATTGTCTGATGGATAGATGAAATACAATAACGCTCCGACAGTCGATCTCGAACTGTGGAAGAGTGGAGACACGTAAGCGACTTTCACAGCATTCAAATTAGTTTTCGGTTGTGCACTAGTACAAAGTTACCCAAGCAATTTTACAATTGAGTTTAGCTCAGGTAGTAGTGGTGGCGAACCGTGGAGCAGAAGGTACCAGGTTCAAGTCCCAGCCGGGCATAAAAATCATTGAAGCTTTTTTTCACAATAGGGAAGTGGAAAATTTTATTGAGTGGGAGAACCACCAAATGGAAGACAAGAACATTGCGGGGACATCGAAAGATGTCCCAGCAACAACAACAAAGCCAGCAACAGCACCAACAGCGGGCACATCGTATGATGCCCTAACAAGCACAACAAAAAATACAACGGCAGCATCAGTCGATGCACCTAAGAAGAGGAGGAAGAAGATTCAATGTGCATCGAACCTCATCAAGCGCCGCTCCACCACCACTTCAGCCCAGCTGCCTGCTGGAGAGAAAGAGACGGCACGCAAAACAAAAAAATAGCAGCAGCAAAAATTCAACAGCAGTTGAACACCTCGCCATCAGACGACGAGGAAATTAATTTTATGTCCGAAGGGGAAGAGGGACTATTTACAACGGGTGAAAGTATATAACAGGTGATTTTTTAAGAGGTTTAAAACTTTTAAAAAAAAAAACACAAAAAATTCGAAAAAATGAATGAAATATTTATTTGAATCGATAGTTTGAACCTTGCAATTTAATGTTTAAAGATAATTTCATGCAAATGTTGACCGCGGCTGCGTCTCAGGTAGCCCATCCGCTGAGTCCAATTTTGGCATACTCTTTCACACATATCGGCCGGTATCTCACGAATGAATGCATGGATGTTGGCTTCCAGTGCGTCAATCGAAGCGGGCTTGTCCCTATAGACATTAGCCTTGACATACCCCCACAAAAAATAATCTAATGGTGTCAAATCGCACGATCTAGGCGGCCAATTGACTGGCCCGAAACGTGAAATTAACTGTTCACCAAACTCGCCTCGCAATTGCGCCATTGTTTCGCGTGCTGTGTGGCATGTGGCACCGTCTTGTTGAAACCACATATCATGCAAATCAAAAACTTCCATTTCGGGCAAAAAAAAGTTTGTTATCATCGCTCGGTAGCGTTCACCATTGACAGTAACGCTGCGATTCGCATCATCTTTGAAGAAAGATGCAATGCTTCTGGCTGATCTTCACTCCAAATGCGGAAATTATGCTTATTTACGTACCCATTCAACCAAAAATGAGCCTCATCGCTGAACACAATTTTTCGATAAAAAAGCGGATCCTCGGCCAGCTTTCCAAGAGCCCATTCACCAAAAATTCGGCGTTGTGGTAGGTCGGCTGGCTTTAGTTCTTGCACCAGCTGTATCTTAAAAGGCTTTACGCCCAAATTCTTCCGCAAAATTTTCCACGTAGTGCTGTAACAAAGGCTTAACTGCTGGGAACGGCGCCGAATCGACATTTCGCGGTCTTCTGTCACACTAGCTGATACGGCCGCAATATTTTCTTCACTACGCACAGTACGTAAACGTGTTGGTGGTTTAATGTCCAACAAAGTAAATTTGGTGCGAAATTTGGTCACAATCTTCCGAATAGACTGCTCAGAAGGTCGAGAATGCCGACCATAAAATGGAAGCAGCGCGCGATGAACATTTCGAACCGAGCACGAATTTTGATAGTAAAATTCAATAATTTGCAAGCGTTGTTCATTTGTAAGACGATCCATGGTTAAATTGCAAACCAAACTGAAGCTGTTTGACAGTGACACAAGGTACTAAACACACGTCAGCTGTCAAAACCAGTGTTGCCAAAACCAAACCAGCTAAAAAATCACCCTTTAGTATGCCCAACTAGCAACACAATCTTGGTCACAATCTTCCGAATAGACTGCTCAGAAGGTCGAGAATGCCGACCATAAAATGGAAGCAGCGCGCGATGAACATTTCGAACCGAGCACGAATTTTGATAGTAAAATTCAATAATTTGCAAGCGTTGTTCATTTGTAAGACGATTCATGGTTAAATTGCAAACCAAACTGAAGCTGTTTGACAGTGACACAAGGTACTAAACACACGTCAGCTGTCAAAACCAGTGTTGCCAAAACCAAACCAGCTAAAAAATCACCCTTTAGTATGCCCAACTAGCAACACTGGTGCAAACTCTTAAAAAGAAGCAACAAGCGCGGCGAAAAAAAGAACGGCTGAAAACAACAAAAGCAGTCAGAATGGCAACCAGAACAGCCTCAGCAGCAACAAAAACAAAGACTACAACAACTAAACCGAAAACAGGAGAACAAACAACAACACAATCAACAGCAGCAGCAGCAGTAGAAACAAAAACAACAGGAGCAAAATTAACAGCAGCAGGGACAACAGCAGCAGAAAGGCCAGCAGCAGCCACAGCAGCCCAAAAATAAACAAGAAAAAGTGCCACCATTTAACACTTATAAGATGGAGCTTAAGGAAACAATAGAACTGTGTAAGTCGGCCACAGGCCAAAACTTTATAATCAAAAGATTAAACAGAGATAGACATACTATCCACTGCTTCACATTGGTGATAAGTGATGCAAGGTAACAACTAGACGTACTTTTTTCGTCGTCCGATCAAATTCTCAATTTTTCGTAAAACTCGCAGTTTAAGTGCATAAAATCAAGCACATTGCTTTGCCTTAATCTTCTTTATCATCTCTCCGAATTTCAACTTTAATACTTAATTTAAATTAAGCATTAGTTTTTGTTTTGTTGTATTTTTTATTCGCGATCAAAATATGCCACCAAAACCAAATAAGCGATACCGTGTGCAACAACAAGACAGTGAGTGCGATTCCTCTCCGAGAGATGCTGATGCAAGCAATTCAACTGCCATTGCTGACAAACTGTGGAGCCGCATTGAAAAGAGGTTGGAGGAGTGGATGGTGGCACTTAATCATTCCCTGGACGCTAAACTCAACGCTCTGGAAGATTGCCTAAATGCCCAGATAAGAGAAAATAGTTTAATTTTTGAACAAAAACTGGAGAAAGCACGCCAAGATGTCAAACGGCTCGAGCTAGTCGTTGATCAGTTTGAGAGAGAGAAAATTTGTTGTGATGCTGTAATTGTTGGAGTACCAGAGAATCCAGGGGAAAACTTGGAGACAATTTACAAAAAAATCTGTGTGACTGTGGATATTCAGCCCCCTCACATTCAAAATATTTTTCGCGCCAAAAAGAAACAACATTCTCCCATCGACTCGAGCATCATACTGAAATTTTCGGATAAGCGTGGCAAACAACAATTCATGCAAGCTGCAGCGAACTTTCGTAAAACAGAAAAAGCTCCGCTTAGCCTTTCCAAAATTGACATCGATTCGCAAAAAAGCTTTTTCATCAACGATAGTCTCACAAAAAACAATTATCAGCTCCAGCGGTACGCATTAAGACTTAAACGAAAGTCGCTTCTATCATCTGTGCACACATTCAATGGACAAGTATTTATCCGCACACCTAACAGCCAAGATCCAGTCATCATAACCAACATCGGAGATTTGAGGAATGCCGTCGGCTCTGACGATGTAAATGATCTCAATTTATATGGTAGTTAATATTAATTTTTCAATGCAAGAATTTTTTTTTATTTATTCTTCTTTTTTTATTTCTAATATTCTTTCATTGTCGCAAATAGATTTTTCTCTTTATTTATTTTTGTTGTATGTACAAGTTTTTTCAGTTCAAATTGTTTCTTTATTACATTTCTTTAGTTTCTCTCTTACTTGTGAAATAAATGTTTTCAATATTTTTGTTTTCGATTCCAGCCTCGGTTTAAACTTTTGTTGTCATAATGGGCAGCAACAATGACGCTGGCTTTCACAGCATAAACGAAAAAAATAGATTTTTAGTAAATACTCTTTGCAAAAGTAATAATGGTTTGCACATTTGCCACATTAATGCTCAGAGTCTTATTAACAAATTTGATGAATTCAAAATGATATTTGAAGATAGTTTGGTTGATATAATTTGCGTGTCTGAGACGTGGTTTTATCCAAATTTAAATAGTAGTCTCTTTTTTCTTAATGGATTTAAAAAACCATACAGGGCTGACCGTACTCATTCAACGGGCGGGGGTGTTGCGATATATGTTAAAAATTACATCCGGTTTAGCCATGTTAAATGCTCTGATGGTACCGAGGCATGTGATTATTATTTCATTGATTTATTTGATGGTGATAATAAATGCACCATTGGTGCCATTTATATGCCACCACGAGTTGCTAACTCTCGTCTTATTACACCAATTGTAGAAGAAATGTGTTCTCGTGTACCTAAGCTTATAGCTTGTGGAGATTTAAATATAAATCTTCTGCAACCTTCATCAATTATGTTGAGCCAACTCACTTTAAGCCTGGTTGTATCCCATCACTGCTTGATGTTTTTCTTGTAAGCGATGAAAGTTTTATTAAATGTTGTAGTCAGTTATCCGTCCCTGTGTTTTCATACCATGATCTTCATGATCTTATTTTTTCCACCTATGATCTAAATTTTGAGAGGAAATCCACACAATCATTTCAGTTTCGTGATTTTCGTAATGTCAATGTTGAATATTTATTTAGTGATTGTTCGTCCATTGATTTACACCCAATTTTCACTACGTCTAACGTTAATAGTCAAATTGAACACCTTAACGTAGCCATTGACTATCTTTTTAATAAACATGTGCCCTTAAGGACTCGATTTATTAAATCAAGTAGCTGTCCTTGGCTTTCTCATGAAATTCTTAATGCAATTAAAGCAAGAGATGTCTCATATCGGCACTGGAAACGATTTGGTTGTGTAGAAATGCTTCGACTATTTAAAACATCGCGTAATCTGGTAACAAGGTTAATAAAAACAGCCAAATACAATTACTATAATAACAGGTTCAACAAAGATCTTTCCTCCAAGTTCTTTTGGAAATAAGTAAAAAGTGTTGGTTTAAAAAAAGATACTTGTGTTTCCGATGAGAATATTGATTTAGAGGAACTGAATCGTAATATCTCCACTCCTCCAACCCAATTCAACAATATGGTCTCCGAACTTGCTGAGAACGATAGAGTTGATGCATTTTCTGTGTGTGCTGTTGATGAATATCAAGTAGGAAAAGCAGTTTTCTCAATTAAATCCAAATCTACTGGTCTCGGCAACAATCATCCCGATTTTATAAAAATCCTTCTTCCTTTCATACTTCCTCATATAACTCACATTTTTAACACTATAATAATGACCTCAACCTATCCCACTTCCTGGAAACAATCTAAAATTATCCCTATACCAAAACAGGGAAAAAAAGAATACAGACCCATAGCTATCCTTCCTTTTCTATCTAAGGTTTTTGAAAACATTTTAAGCAATCAGATAAAAAATTATATTAAACAAAAACATCTCCTTCACGCTCTGCAATCTGGTTTCCGGTCTGGACATAGTTGCATTTCAGCCCTTCTAAAAGTGTCTGATGATATAAGACAGGCCTTAGACAAAAATTATATAACTGTGATAACATTACTTGACTTTTCAAAAGCATTTGATTGCGTTAACTCTAATATTCTCTGTGATAAACTGACGACCTATTTCAATTTCTCTGACACAACTAAAAATCTAATTTATTCATACTTGACCAATCATATGCAAGCTGTATCGTGCAATGGTAAGCTGTCCTCGTTTCTTCCTGTTAGTTCTGGTGTTCCCCAAGGATCTATCCTTGGACCTTTACTGTTCTCTATGTTCATTAATGATTTGCCGTCTGTTTTAACTTACTGTCAGTTTCATATCTACGCGGATGATGTGCAGTTATACGTTAGTTTTCCCATTAAGATGGTTGAAGATGCTATAGCTAGCATGAACATTGATCTAAGTTCAATATATAACTGGTCTATACGCAACGGACTTAAACTTAATCCAGAGAAAACGAAAGCTCTCCCAATATCCAAAAACAATCCTCACCTTCTAAACCTTCCTCGCCTCCTTTTAAATACATGTGAAATTGAATATGTTACCAATGTAAGAAACCTAGGTATAATCTTCAACAATAAACTTACGTGGGACAATCATATTGATTCTGTAATTGCCAAGATATATGGTTCAATTAGAGGACTATCTGTAACTAAAACAATACTTTCTACTCAAGTCAAATTGAAGCTTGTAAGATCGTTTGTCCTACCGATATTATCATACGGGTGTGAGTTGTTCGCAGATCCTGATTTTCAATCACTTCAAAAGTTAAAGGTTGCTTTCAATGCTATTGCCCGTTAAGTTTTCAACCTTCGAAGGTTTGATCATATTTCGCTTCAGGCTCGTCAACTTTTGGGTTGTAAATTGGAAGCTTTCTTCATGTATCGGTGTTGTTTGTTTCTCTTCAAATTAATTGTTAATAAGACTCCGAACTATCTCTTTTCGAAACTTAATTTGTGTTCTTCTAATCGTTCCATTCTATTGCGATCCTCAAGATATACCTGTTTGACATCACGCAGACAATTTTTCGTTTATGCTGTCAGACTGTGGAATAATGTTCCCAGTCACATGAGGTCTGGAATCGAAAACAAAAAGTTTAACGAACTTATTTTTGAATGTTTCTCTAGCATGAACTGAGATAACTTTTTTATTATTTATTATTTATTTTTCTTCTTTGCGACTTTGCTTTAAATTTTACTAAATTCATTTAAAAACTTTATTAAGCTTTAATTTTCTTCTCTTTTTAAATCAACAAAAAATATTTTGTTTTAATTGTTATTTAATTTTGCTATAATTGTCATTTAATATAATACATTCTTGCATATCCTAATTAATCTTATGTAATATAACCTGTACTATTTATAAGTTATTCTTAATGTACAGCTGTTTTCTTATCAATAAATCAATCAAATCAATCAATCAAACAGCATAAAACGATTAAAGACCTGCTATAACAAACCACAACTGAGTCATTTAGCTATACTCCTAAGGTGGAGAAATTTCAAACGGTCCCTCTGTAGGGCATAGATTCCTGCACGGAACCAGAGGTGCTCCTAAGTGAGCTCCGTCAAAAAGCGAACATGCATGCACTGCCAAAGGTTTGGACACGCTGCAGCAAACTGCGAAATGCAGTCACACTGCGTGAAGTGCGGTGGGAACCACATTAAGGGAGAGTGTGAGCTCGGTATGGAACGAATCGATGATATGACCCAGCTTAAATGTGCACTTTGCGGACAGGAGGAGCACCATGCTAATTATCGGGGTTGCTCAGCTTTTCATTAGATAAGAATTAACAAAGCGGCTAAGCAGACAGCGGTAGAGATACGCCCATCAACGCGTGCTCCTACAGCAACGCCCGTCAACCCCCAAATTTCCTATGCTCAAATGGCAGTAGGTAGGGAAAAAAAGGTACAGCCTGCAGCTAATGTAGCCCAACCGGCCCTCGTGTCAAAGGCTCCAGACACTCAGGCCGAGATAAGAAGCATGTTGCTGGTGATTCAAAGCCAGTTAACAGGACTTCACAATCAGAAAAGGAGCAGGCGACTAGGGTTGACTATCTCTACTCTGTTTTGCCTAGCTTAACACAAATTAGAGGTTAAAGGCGCGCTGTCGGAGAGGCCTCTCAGGATCCTTGCTGTGAATGTTAAATCACTGATTAGGACCGAACATAGAGCAAATCTATTCCAATTGTTGAAAGACCAAAGTCCACATGTGTTTATGGCCAGCGAAACTAAGCTGAACCAGAAACATAAGTTGACTAACAACAATTACAATATCGTTAGAAGAGATCGACCCAACTCCACTCAAGGGGGGGGGGGGCGTCGCAATCTTCATACGAAAAGGCATTAATCATAAAGTTATATATAATAGTGACCTGCGCAGATTTCGGCTGTTGGAGGCATGCATCATATGCATTCCTCTCCAACAGGGGAAGCGAATGTATGTGATCGCGGTTTATGCACGGCTCATCAGCTCAGCCAACTGATTTTATGACAGAGCTTGAAAAACTTTTCGAATGTCTACGCTTGAGCTTGGAAGAAAATTACTTTCTCATGGCTGGTGATTTGAATGCCAAACACCAAGATTGGGGAAATCAAGTTCAAAATCAAAGAGGTATCCATCTATTCAATTGGATGAGTCAATACAACACTGAATATGGTGTCGACCTGCTGGCTACGGATCGGCCATCGTTTCCAAGAAGCGGTGCCTATCTGGATCTATTGCTAATAGACGCAAGACTGACAATTACTGACACTGTGGGTCAAAGACCAAGAAATTGTTTATGAACGATCGAGTACGACAGTGATCACTGCGGACTCGCCGCCGTAATACAGTTTCTGAACGAGCGCGTGGAGTTGGATGAGTATATACCTGGGCATACTAATAATTACGGTAAGGTGCGCTGGCCACGCTTTACCAACGCCTTATCGAAATCAGTTCGAACAATATATTCCCACCAAATGATAGGAATTTGACAAATAACGAAATAGACCAATACTAAGAACAAATGGACGAGACAATCAAACGAACAATGAACAGAACAATACCGAAATACAAGCAACGGGACGCAACCGACATGTATCGAAACGCAACCATTGGCGCACTACACAGACAAAAAAGTGGACTGCTGACAAAACTAAAACTCTTGTACCGACGGTTTACTGACCCTCACCATCTGGAGATTAGGACACTGAAGTCGTCGATCAAAAACATCAACCAACTAATTAAAGAGAACTATCGGTTGTCAATTAATTTGTATTGGGCCGTTAATGCTAGCGACCCGAGCATGTTTCCGCAAATTAACAAGATATTTAGAAGGAATGATCAAAACGACCTTCCGTGTCTCAAGCTTCAGAGAACGACATACAACAGAGAAGTACTTCTGACAGCAGCAATCAATCCAAAGGACGCCGTCTTGGACGATGACCTCTTTATTGTCGAAGATCCGCAGGAGAAAGTGGAGGCTGTGGGGGCTGCTTTCCAGCAAGTGTACAAGGTGAATGCGTGCATTCGCCCGAATCACGACCTGGAAAACAGAGCCTTGCTTCATCACTTCTACCTTCGGAATGACATCACGCAATGGCGATCAGAGAACCTTGATTTCACCGGATTCAATGAAGATCATTTGGCAAACGGCATAATCGCCGAGCGAAATGGGCCCAGTTCCCTGTTAATCATGAAGGTGGAGCTCCAGCTCATCTTCGATTCATTAAAGAAGAAAAAGTCAGCATGAGTCGATGGCATATCCAACATTGTACTTCGACATTTACCTCAAGAAGCAGTAGACATTTATACCATTCTGTTTAACAACGCTCTGAATAATGTATATTATCCAGTGCGGTGGAAGACAGGTGTGGTGCATCCTTTTCTGTCGATAAGTCTTCTTCCGAGTATCAGCAAGGTATTCGAAAAAGTTATCAACAGAGCTCTGTCTAAGTGGGCAGAGGACAATAATTTCATACCGAACAATCAGTTCTGTTTTAAGGCGGGACATGAGACTATTCATGCCACGTCTAAACTCGTTTCTGATGTCCAATGGAACAAATCTAAGAAGCAGTGTACAGGTGCCTGTCTGGTTGATTTGGAGAAGGCCTTCGACACCGTATGGTTAGAGGGTCTTTATCTAAAGCTGACCAGACTTGGCATTAGTAAACCACTATTATATATGCTTTATGATATGCTCAATGGCAGAAAGTTTGTTGTCAAGAGTGGCAATGTCACTTCTGCCACAACCTTTAATATTAAAAATGGTCTTCAGCAGGGAGCGGTCAACTCACCAATTCTATTCAGCGTTTACACCAGCGATCAGATAAGTAGTCTAACTCAGGCAATTGCGTATGCCGACGATCTAATTGTGTACAGAACAGCTCCAAAAGTCGAGGTCATCAGGATTCTTTTGCAGCGTGACTTCGAGAAGATTCAGCGATATTGCGATGACTGGAAGTTGAAAATCAACTTTCAGAAATCAGAAACTATCTTGTTCAATACTCCGTTGCTTAGAGTCACTTGGCATCTGGATGGATCAGTATTTGTATTTCGACAGACATATAAATGCTGCTCTGACCAGGGCTAAGGGTGCTTTTGCCCTGACGAAACGGTTTTTGTTTAGCAGCCGGCCTGACAGCAGGGTGAAGGTGATTTGCTACATGGCCCATATCCGGCCGATGATTGCCTATGGATGCTCGGTTTGGTTCAACGTTGCCCATCTCAAATGAAAAAGATTCGGGTGTTTGAGAGGCAGTGTCTACGACGTTGCCTTGGATTGCACAGAACACCAGAGTCGGAGTACAAACACTACTATTCCAACCTGGTTCTATTCAACGGTGCCAACATAAACAGGATAGATAATTTCTTGCTGAAACTTATTGAGGTCGGCTCCTGTACAGTCGAGATGTCCTCGCACAAGACGGAGCTGAGCACCTTCGGTTCAGTAGGACTGTGTCCGAACGGGACCGAAGAGATAGGGTAAAGCAGGAGAAGCAGTTCTGGTTGCTGAAAAACGACCATGATGTTCCTTCAGACATTTAAAAGTAGTTGACCTTGCTTTTTTCTTTTTGTATGGCTGACTTACATAGGCTTAGGTAGTTAGTTTTAAGTAGGGACAGTCAGGGTGGCACAAATACAGGATAAACAGGATAGATAATTTCTTGCTGAAACTTATTCGAGGTCACATTGCAAGAGCGATGTCCTCGTCTAACAGCTTAATTTTCGGGGATTATCACCCCAACACCGAATACTACGAGAGTGTGCGTCTAAGCAGCTTTATTTCGCCCGATGCATTTCTCCATCTAGACAGTCGAGGGCTGATCCAGGATAGAGCGGCGGTTCCGCTAATCTACCACGTCGGTCGGAGAACTGTAGATCGGCGGCTCCTGTACAGTCGAGACGTCCTCGCACAAGACGGAGCTGAGCACCCTCGGTTCAGTAGGACTGTGTCCGAACGGGACCGAAGAGATAGGGTAAAGCAGGAGAAGCAGTTCTGGTTGCTGAAAAACGACCATGAAGTTCCTTCAGACATTTAAAAGCAGTTGACCTTGCTTTTTTCTTTTTGTATGGCCGACTTACATAGGCTTAGGTAGTTAGTTTTAAGTAGGGACAGTCAGGGTGGCATAAAAAAAAATGATTAAAAAGAAAACAAAAATTATAAAAACCGGAAAATGCTTGCTGTGGCTGTTTCAGTTTGTAAGTAGTCTGTAAGTAGCTTATAAGTAGGTTGTAATTAGTTTATAATTAGTTGTAAGTAGTTTTAAGTAGCTTTAAGTAGTTTTAATTAGCTTTAATTTAGTTTTATGTAGTTTGTAAGTTTTATATAAAACCATAAAATAAAGACATTGAGACCGAGTTTTTTTGTAAATTCTTCTCCGTAAAAAATTAAAACTGACCTGGATTTAGTATAAAGAGAGTTCTTAGGCCGAAAGGCCTTTACACCCAGCTTTTGGCACCTGGCAACCACGATTTGATTTTCGTGTGTTTGGATGTAACGTGTCATTTTGAACAACAAAGGTTTCAATATCGAGACTACAAAAATATTAACGCAACTGAATTGCTTAATGGCTTTGAATGCATAGGCTGGGACTCATTATACTTCATGCAAAACGTAGATGACCAAATAGGTTTTCTAAAGCATAACTTGAATCAACTTTTCTATCAACATGTCCCCTTAAAGACCCGTATAATTAAACATGGAGCTCCACCTTGGCTGAATGGTGACATTACTGCTTTTATGTCACGTCGGGATGCCGCCTACAGTCAATGGAGGAGATACAAACTGAAGGATTTCCACAAATTTTATTGCCACCTTCGCAATCAGGTCATCGTAATGAGCAGAAGATCAGAAAAGGTTTACTATGAACACAGACTTGGTAGTTTAACATCTTGCAAAAAGTTGTAGAATAACTTGCGGGAAATCGGTATTGGGAAAACATATAAGAGGTTATCCGATGACATCGATTGTGATACTCTCAATAAAAAATTCACCACCGCACCTCCGTCCCTGAATGTAACTACACCTATTGATTCTCTCATTGAAGACGAATTAACTGGTTTAAACAGCTCTTTCAACTTTATTGTAATACAAGAAGAAGATATTGTAGAGGCAATTATAACAATTAAATCAAACGCTACAGGCCTGGATTTAATTGAACCTAAGTTCGTTAAACTCTTGCTACCATATTTATTACGCTTTATTACTCATTTATTTAATAGTATACTTACTACATCCAAGTTTCCATTAGAATGGAAGAAGGCCAAAATTATTCCCGTTCCTAAAAAGCAAACGGGTACTGCTACAAAGTTCCGGCCAATTGCTATTCTCCCAGTTCTTTCAAAGGCGTTTCAAAGAACTATTCTGAAGCAGATGCAAAAATGCCTAACAATCAATAACCTGTTGAATTCCTGCCAATCTGGTTTTCGACCAAAGTGCAGCTGCAAATCAGCCATACTTTTTGTGACTGATGAAATAATAATTGCAATGGATAATGATCATATAACACTGCTTACGCTATTAAACTTTTCACAGGCCTTTGATACTGTTAGCCATCCAATTCTGTGCAAAAAGCTGTGAAGTAATTTTGGCTTTTCTTTAGAATCCTGTAAGCTTATTCATTCGTACCTTAGTGGGAGGTAACAATGCGTGGTGGCAAATGAACGGTCCTCCACCTTTCTCAATGTCTTAGCTGGGGTGCCTCAGGGATCTTTCTTTGGACCAATCCTCTTCTCACTATATGTAAACGAGCTGCCACATGTTGTTAAAAATTGTTTGATTCATCTTTATGCTGATGATGTGCAGCTCCTTATAAGTCGACCCTTTGTAGCAAAAAACGATGCCGTAGTTTTAATGAATGAGGACCTGCTCCTCATTTTACAATGGTCCAAATATAACCATCTTTACTTAAATCCTCTTAAATCAACAGTTCTTCCGATACATCGAAAAACCTTTGATTTTTCTGCCCTAAGCCCGTTAAAGCTAGAAGACGAAATCATTGACTATGTCAGCACTGGTAGAAATTTAGGAATAATTTTTAATCTTACCCTCACATAGAACGACCACCTCAATAGTGCCATTGGAAAAGTCTATGGTAGTCTTCGTGCTCTTCAGGTCACTCGAAATTTCATCCCTACTAAAACTAAATTGCTACTAGCCAAAACTCTTTTACTACCTATTATGTTATATGCATGTGAAGTTTTCTGCAACTTGGACTCTGCCACTAGCCGCAAATTAAATGTTGCATATAATAATATTACCCGCTATGTTTATAATCTGAGACGGTATGACCACATATCGAATTTCGTACTACGTATCTCTGGCTGCAGTCTCGACACTTTATTAAACTTCCGATCGGTGAGCTATCTGCATGAAATCATTCAAACTCAACAACCGGATTATCTACATAACAGACTGAACTTCCCTGTTTCATCAAGGTCTTTTGCCCTTATACAACCTCGATTTAAATATCTCATTACTGAGCGTCAATTTTTTGTCCATGTTACTCGCCTTTGGAACTCCCTGCCCTTTGCGATGAGAAGTATTTGTAGCGCGCAAAGATTTAAATTTTTAGTTTTCAATTATTTGGCAAATCGTTGATAATACTTATTAGATAAGTCCTCATCTTTCTCTTTTTTACTTTGTTTTGTTTTATCTATTTCTTACATCTTCATATTTAATTTGTACATATATGTAAATAGGATTTCTCTATTTTTTTTCTCTCTTTTTCAACTCAAATTTAAATTCTTAAATTAATTTAAATGCTGCAAAACTTTATAAGACTTATGTCCTATTTTGTAAGCGATTTTGAAATAAATAAAAAAAAAGGCATTAGCATTAAGTTATCATAGTTTAACTTAGTGCGCCTGATTGGGGCCAGTAAGTTAGTTTTAAGATATTGATAAGTAGGCTAGTTTTTATGAATTTTTGTTTAGCTTTAAGATAGTTTTAAGAAAATTGAAAAAAAAAATGAATTTACAAAAAAAAAAAACATTTGCGCTCCGTGATAGAAAGGAAAAATAAAAAAAAAAACACACGAGTATGTACCTACCTAGCTGCAGCGAAAAAACGATTAATGAAACTGATTTTAACCCCTATATGTGTACACAGCAGCACAACAATTCACAGTTGGAAATATTTTAATATTCTCAAACACTTACACTGTAACTAATGTAATTTTAACACTGTGGATACAGTCCACAGTGTTAAAATTACATTAGTAATTACCTGAAAAGTAGTTTTTCTCTTTTGCACCAATTTGTTCTAGAAAAATAAATTTCTTTGTCTGTCTGTTTGTTATTATTTTATTATTCTCATTAGAAAAATATTTACTTGTTTTTGAAAAAAATTTCTTACAGACGATTGTCTAACAAGAACTAACCTGCTTTTTATGTACCAACGCCATAGCAGCTGCGCTGCTGGCTTAGGTGGAGAATACTAATCATAAATAAATAATATAAAGATGGGAATCCTCGGCTGTCAAACTGATTTGCCTACAAGCTCAGACCGTGGTGAATGTCATAATGTTGCACTAGTAACCTTTACCACACTAACACTAATGCAACTTAATGATTTTCACCACAAATCGTCGGTTTTTTTTAAATTTGTCAGTTATTTTAAAAACCCAATGGACATGTTCATAAAGTATAAAAGCAGGTGAAGTGAATTTTTAAGTGCTCACTTCCCTTTATATAATTTTATTTTAAAATTGCATTGGCTACCTAAATTCAAAGCGTTCTAAGATAATAAAAGACATATTGGTAGTAATAAATAATTGAATAAATAAATGTATGTTAATTGAACCATAGTGGGAGGAAATTTGTTTGTGAAATATGAAATTTCATAGTAAATATGTTAGCCTTTTTACATCGAACTCAAAACGAGGTTTTCGCGAAAATATTGGCTTTGGAGAAAAACCTAATCGAAAACACAAGGCTTCACATAAATTTTTTTGAGTTTCAGGTTTTCGTAAAACACAAGTTTAATATAAAACCAGTCAAAAACTTGTTGGAATTCAGAGATGAACAAAACAAACGTACCTTTTAAAAAGTTCAGTGTCTAGTAAAATGTCAAAAAAGAAACTGATTGGATGCTTTTATATGGATCATATTTATATAAATAATCACCATTTTACATCCATAAAAGTGAAGAAAACAACAAAATGAAAAGATAATTGTAAGTGGTTGGTGAAAGAAAAACTTTAATGTCAAACGAAAACGTATAGTGTAATGTTTGGTGTGAATGGTTTTTGAAAAGTGTTTGCCGAAGTCTGGTTTTGGGGTTTGTTGTGAAAATCCTATTATTCCTTAAATTTATATTTCTTACTGGAATACTTCCACAGATTTATGATCTCCACAGAAACGAACTATCAAAATTAGTCTGGATAATAATAGCTACGTTTTATGCATGTCCATGGACTTTGGGAAAAAAAACGACATCGGGACATTTTAACATTTGCCTTGGTCTGCCATTTTATATAACCAGCAAACATTTAATTATTATTTGTTCAATGTAATTTGTTTTTACTTATTTACAGCACAGTGATTTAAGATTTTGTTTCACTCATACATTGAACAAAAAAAAAAGACTGGAAAACTATGCACCAAGCACCAAATTCTTTTAGTTCGCTTCCACCAAGGTGAGGACTCTCCCGTCTGACGGGAGAAGTTAACGAAAACTAAACGAAGAGTACCACTTCGCAATTATGTGTGCGTCATATGGATTACTTGTTTTTGCCCGGTTTCCTACGACCACTACGTTAGCTATTCTAGTTCTACCTTAAAGGCTCTCCCAAACCAACGCGAATTCGCGGCGACGGCGAATTTTTGTTGTTGTTTAGCGTTGTGTATTTGTCATATTTTTTACTATTGTGAATGATTTGCTGTGAATCGCTCCGCATTCGCGTTGGTTTGGGAGAGGCTTAATTCTGAATTAATATTGTTGTTGTTGTATTTGACTAGTAAATTGCTTTGTTTTGTTGTCGTTTTTTTAGACAGAATTATTTTGAGTTACAAAAAACACAACTAATACTATAATATGTATTGAATTTTCTTTTTGCTTAAAGGTTCTCCCAAACCAACGCGAATGCGGAGTGATTCGCAGCGAATCATTCACAACAGCAAAAAATATGACAAATACATAACGCTGAACAACAACAAAAATTCGTCGTTGCTCCCCATTCGCGTTGGTTTGGGAGAGCCTTAATTATGTAACTAGGTAAAAAGAATTGCACATTTTATCAAAATATATGTATGTTCAAATTTTAATCAATAGTTCATTAAATTTAATTCACCAAATCGGTGAATTAAAATTGGATTAACTTAGGTTAAAGGATGGTTAGGGCAAGAAAGTGATAGTGGAGAATCAGGGCCAGTTTGTTCACATTAGATTAAATTTGAAGTAAGTAAGTCACAGAATCTGGTAAAATGCATCTAACCTACCATTATTGGCCAATTAGCAATTTCTATAATCAACAACTCAATTTTATTGGAACGGCAAACCATTTGGCTGCAATTCGTTTTAAAAAATTATATTTAGGTAAACATATTGATGGTGCAGTCGTACCTTTCAATAATATTCCATTAAAAAAAGTGTGTTTGCACCCTCAAAACAAGAATTTTTAGAACACATCCCCTGAGGTGAATTCAAAAATGTCACTAAGTTTATGAATTCTTAAAATTCAATGGAAAGTTGGTTGCCGGAAATTTTTGATAAAATTAAAAATATTACTTAAAATTTCTGGCACAACTAAATATTTGTTGTTATTATTTAACAAAAAACGAAAAAATTAATAACAAATATAAAAAGATAAATAAAATAACGATGCAGAATGGCAGACGCACTAAAATAAAAAAAAACATGATATCAAGTTTGGAAAAAAATTGGTCTGTCAAAACAAATTAAATTCACCGCGTTAAGTTGTTGTTGCAATTCACATCTATTCATCGACACGGAGTCGGATTACAAAAACAACAATGTAAACAAATGGGTTTTGGAGGGTGAAACGTACGAAAGTTTCCCATCTTTACATTGTTTATTTATGATACTAATATTTCAATGTGTATCTTTCGTTTGTGTGATTGTGTGAGCGATTGCTTCTGTCCATAGATAAACAATGTAAAGATGGGAAACCTTCGTACGTTTCACCCTCCATAACCCATTTGTTTACATTGTTGTTTTTGTAATTTGACTCCGTGTCGATGAATAGATGTGAATTGCAACAACAATTTAACGCGGTGAGCTTGATTTGTTTTGACAGACCATTTTTTTTCCAAACTCTTTCGATATTATTTTTTCTTATTTTAGTGCGTCTGCCGCTGTTTTATTTATTGTTTTGTATTTATTACTAGTTTTTTCGTTTTTTATTATGTAGTCACAAACAATTTGTGCCAGAAAAAATATTACTCAAAATATTTTTAATTGCACCAAATTTTCCGGCAGCCAACTTTCTATTGAATTCAAGAATTCATAAACTTCGTGACATCGTGAATTCACCTCAGGGGATGTGTTCTAAAAATTCTTGTTTTGAGGGTGCAAACACACTTTTTTAATGAAATAATATTGAAAGGTACGACTGCACCGATTTGGAGAATTTAAATTAATGAACCATTAATTAAAATTTGAGCATATTTTTATAAAGTGTGTAATTTTTTTTTAACTAGTAACATACTTAAGCAAAATTCATCAAATGATTGCATCTGTTAGTTGTGTTTTTTGTAACTCAAAATAATTCTGTCTGAAAAAAAATGAAAACAAAACAAAGCAATTTACATGCCAAATACATCAACAACAATATTAATAGAGAGTTAAGGTAGAACTAGAATAGGCGAAAGCCAATTTAGTGGTCATAGGAAATCGAGCGAAAACAAGTAATCCATATGACGCGCACATAATTGCAAAGTGGTACTCTTCGTTTAGTTCTCGTTAACTTCCCCCGTCAGACGAGAGAGTGCTCACCGATCGCTCTTTCATAAGTGGACGTGTATAAAATCAAAATTATTAAACTCAAACCAAATCGAAATTTTGTGGTTTCGCAAAGTTAATAATTTAAGGATATCACTTTGTGCTGTAAATAAGTAAACAAAATTAACATTGAACAAACAACAATTAAATGTCACATGTTTGTTGGTTATACACAATTGCAGAGAAAGGCAAATGTTGAAATGTCCCGATGTCTTTGTTTTCCCCAAAGTCCATATGGACTTGCTAAAAACGTAGCAATAATCATCCAGACTAATTTTGACAGTTCGTTTCTGTGGAGATCAAAAATCTGAGGAAGTATTCCATAGCAAAAAATACAAATTTAAGGAATAATAGAAACTTAACACCAAACCCCAAAATCGGATTTCGGCGAAAACTTTTCAAAAACCATTCACACCGAAAATTACACAACGTTTTCGTTTGACATTACAGTTTTTCTTTCACCAACCACTTACAATTTTCGTTTGTTTTTGTTGTTTTCTTCCATTTTATGGAAGTAAAATGGTGATTATTCATACAAATATGATCGGCCGCATTCAATCCAAATATCTGAAAATTCAGATATGAAAATTCAGACATTTTTTTCGTTGAATGCAAAAAAAAAATTGGAATTTTCAGTCGAAAGTCAGCTGTTGTGGTTCTGTCAAAATACTGCATCAACTTTTGGTTTTTACATCGCAAGTAGTTAAATTAGAACTTTTTTATTATTTGAAAATTAAAAGTTGATTATTATGAGTATTATGAAATTTCATATTTCACAAACAAATTTTCCCCGACTTCGGTTCAATTGACATACATTAATTTATTTAATTATTTATTACTATCAATATGTCTTTTATTATTTTAGTACGCTTTGAATTTAAGTAGCCAGTGCAATTTTAAAATAAAATTATATAAAGGGAAGTGAGAACTTAAAAATCCACTTCATCTGCTTTTATACTTTATGAACATGTCCATTGAGGCTCATGAGATTTTTAAAATAACTGAAAAATTTAAAAAAAAAAACCGACGATTTGTGGTGAAAATCATTAAGTTGCAATAGTGTTAGTGTGGTAAAGGTTACTTGTGCAACTTTAAGACATTCACCACCGTCGGGGCTTGTAGGCAAATCAGTTTGACAGCCGAGGATTCCCATCTTTATATTGTTTATCTATGCTTCTGTCCGTTGTGGGGGAATATTTCTTTCGTATACTCGTTATACATATGTATGTATGTATGTCTTTCGCTTATTTTCGTTGCTGTCGCAGTGTTGCGGTTAACTCTATCTATTTTTTTAGATTCCTTCTATGAGCGAGAATTTTCTTTCGTTTATGTATCCGTACGTTTGTCATATATTGTTGCACATAGCAACAACCCACTCCTTATTGTGTTCCCGTCTTTTCGTATTATTCTTGCTGAGGGGAAGAATGTATTGCGTCTTAACGACAATAAAGTAAGTTGTATATACTTCAGCAGGTAGTGTCGGTTTGTACAGTTGCGTAGTTTTTTTTTTATTTGTTTTTTTTTACTATCCGATGGAAATCTTCAAAAGACACTCGGTAAGAATCGGTACCAAGTAGTGTGGGACTCTTACCGCACTAAAACCACCGGTGAATCAGGACCAATCTATGAAAGATCGACAAATGATTTTTCTTTCTTAATTTACAAATCGCATTGTGGGAAGTTTATGTTATAACACTTTCCCATAGCTTTTAGACCATCAGCTCATGAGGCTTGGTTCTTCTTAATCTCCGAACATTGTCTTGTACATTTAAGACGGTCTCTATTTCGGAGTTGGTATGATTTTGCAGTCGCTGATTGTGTGATACAGCGTGTTTTTGAACCACTTCTGGAACCATTTCAATTTGAAGGTCGCGATGTAGATCGCTATTTCTTTTATACCAAGGGGCATTAATTATTCCGCGAAGGACCTTGCTTTGGAGTTTTTGGATGGGTTCAGCATTTGTTTTCTTTGCACGGCCCTATATATAGTTGGATGCCATATGTCCAAATGGGTATCAGTACTTTCTTATATAACATTAGCTTGTTCTGGATAGATAGGTCAGAGTTCTTTCCTAGTAACGAGTACATTTTTCTGTACTTCAAGTTCAATTCGTCTCTTTTCTTTTTGATGTGCTTTCTGTTCAAGCTTTGCATCCAAAGTCATTCCAAGATAATTGGCAGTATTGGAGTAAGGTACTGTTGTACTGTTTATAAGAATTGGAACATTGTTTATTTTTTTGTTTGTAAAGTTTATATGCGTCGATATTGTTTCATTTAGTTTGAATCGCCATTTTTGCGTCCAATCACTAACTTTATCGACTGCATTTTGCAGTTTTTGTGTAGCCTTCGTAACGAATTTATCTGGCACCAATATTGCAGTGTCATCAGCAAAGTTGGCCATGATAGCGTTGATGTCCACTGTCTCTGTTGTTGGTTTACTAACAAAAAAAATGAGTGATGTCGATTCTCTTCATGCTGATGTACGAAATCTTCTTGATGATTTTCATCGTGTTAAGGCAGACAATGAAAGCAAAAAAGAATGCATTGACGACGGTGAAAGGGGTGAGGCTACAACAAGCAATAGATTCAAGAATTGCTCTTGTTCCATTTCGGAGAAGATATTTGTTGGCGCAGTTGGTGTAGCAGCAGGTGCGGTAGCGGCAGTAGATGAAGAAAATATACCTACGAATAATCTCGCACAAGTAAGCAACGATTTGGTCATCACTGGTGCTCGAATGCAGAAACAACAAAAAAAAAACAAGAAGCAATTGGTGTTGGTGTGGCAGTAGATGAAGAAAATATGCCTACAAATGATCTTGCACTTGTCAACAATGATTGGGTTATTGCTGGCAATCGAAAGCAGAAACAAAAAAAAAACATTCTCTGCGTGTATGTGGTGAAGATGTTGCTGTGGCTGATGGGCTTAATGTTGTTGTTGCTCATAAATGGTTTCATGTATCGAAATTTGATGCACAACTTCTGAGGAATCGCTAATTAAGTATGTTGCTGGTAAGATCGGTGTTGACGAGACCACCGTGAAGTGCTATAAGCTGGTGAAAAAAGATGCTAAAGATTCAAAGTTTGTAAATTTCAAAGTTGGTATTCCGGCTAACAACTTTAAATCAGCATTATGTGGATCTAATTGGCCCAGGAATACAATTGTAAGGGAGTTTATTCAAAAAGACCTTCCAAAAAACGACAAAGTGGTGTCAAATCTTCCGACGGAAATAAATCAGCGAGCAGAGGGGCGTGCTTTGATGTAAACAAATCTGAAATCTCGATATATTATCAAAACATGGGCGGAATGAGATGTAAATTAAGTGCCCTCTCCGTTAATGTTGATTTGTTCGAGTATGATATTTATGCGTTTGTGGAAACCTGGCTTTTTAACGAAATAACTAATGAAGAAATATTCAATACTTCAGAGTTTACTGTGTTTCGTCGTGATCGTCATGATGTTGGAAGCAGAAGAGATGGTGGTGTTCTTTTGGCAGCTCGGCATTCACTTATTGCCCATTCTATCGACCTTGGAAGCTCATCTCCGGAAAAAAATATTGAACAAATATGTGATTGCATCGGAGGAAACTATGACTGTAAATTATTGATTTTTTTAAGTTATATTCCACCCGATTCTCATTTATCTATTTATTTATATCATTTAAAAAACATTGAACATACGTTATCTAGTTATTCTGAGTATAATATTTCTGTTTGTGTAATTGGTGATTTCAATTTGGGTGGAATCAAGTGGATGCAATATGAAAACAAGGTGCCGCCAATTGTGCTCTCAACAGAAAAAGCATTTGAGCTTGTCGATTCTCTGTTTGCTTTAAATCTAACCCAAGTATGTTTTGTTCATAATTCATTGCGGAGAATGCTTGATCTAGTTTTTATAAATGATAATATTGAAGTTAATGTTTCTGAATGCCTCTCCTTGTTTTCGAACTCAATTCATCATGCTGCCATGTCTATTTGCATACAAAATATTTGCTTTAGAAATTACTATGCTTTTCAGACTGTTAATAAATTTAAATATCATTTTAATTCTGCGAATTTAAACATCTTAAATGAGTCATTTTGTAATTTTGATTGGCAATTTAATTCTAATAATAGTTTGTAATATAATTTTGATTATTTTTTTAATATTTTTGTCAGAGAATTGGTTACCTCTGTTCCACGCACTATTTTTAAAGTAAATTCTCATGGTCTAACTCAAGGTTGCGTAGTTTGAAAAATGCCAAGAATAAGGCTTTTAAAATTTTTAAAAGCACAAAGAGTTCTGATGACTTTGCCTTGTATTCACGTCTCCGTAAAGAATTTGCATTTCTTTAAAAATTGTGTTTGAGTAACTATGTACATATAACTGAAATTGAATTAAAGCAAAATCCGAATTTTTTTTGGAAATTTGTAAATATGAAGCGTAAATCTATTGGTTTTCCTTCAATAATGGTTTACAATAACAATACCTCCAGTGACCCTCAAACTATTGTTGACTGGTTTGCTGAAAGCTTTCAAAGTGTTTATAACACAACGGATTTGTTTGTTGGCAATAACTACGACTGTAACAATTTAGTACCTATAACAGATTGCTGTATCTGTGTTTTAAGGCAGTGGAAAAGCGATGTCAAATGGAGGTGGTTTATACTGATTTTGTTAAAGCTTTTAGTAGGGTTAATCACCAAATCTTAATTAAAAAATTAAAATTATATGGTTTTGATGGCAGCCTACTAAATTGGTTTCGTTCCTATCTAATTGGTAGGAAACAAGTTGTAAAAATTGGGGATCTGGAATCTAATTCAATAATAGTGCACTCTGGTGTTATCGAAGGAAGCCATTTAGGTCCTCCGTTGTTTGATCTATTTATAAATGATTTTCCATCAGTCTTATCAAGGTCTGAGTGTTTAATTTTCGCTGATGACATTAAAATGTTCAAAGTTATAAATAATTATTATGATTGTGTTGCTTTTCAACAAGATATTTCAAACTTCGAGTCATGGTGCAAGCAAAATGACCTTCACCTGAATCTGTCAAAGTGCTCGGTTATGACTTACAGTCGTTTATCGAATCATATAGTTTTTGATTATTTCCTAGATGCGAACAAGCTATCTAGAGTTCGTGAAATAAAAGATTTAGGTGTAGTTTTTGATGATAAACTGAGTTTTGAGTCACATGTTTCATATATTGTTTCAAAATCTAATTCCATGCTAGGTTTTCTCAAACGAAATTCTACAGATTTTAAAGATCCGTACACTTTGAAAGCAATTTTTTGTTCTATTGTTCGACCATTATTGGAGTACTGTTCTATTATTTGGAATCCTGATATTAAAAAACTTATAGTACGAATTGAGAATATTCAAAGAAATTTTTTAAGATTTGCTTTAAGAAATTTCGCAACAAATGATACTATAAATCTTAATTATAATAGAAGATGCTCATTGTTAGGAATGCAAACTCTAGAAGCAAGACGTAGAATGTACAGTATCATGTTTGTTCGCGATATTCTTTCAAATGATATTGATTGTGAGTTTTTGCTCTCTTTAATAAATATTTACGCACCAAGTCGACCTTTGAGAATGAGACAATTCATTTTTGAAATTCCTCATTCTACTAACTATGGATAGCGTGAGCCTATTTCTCATTGTTGTAATTTTTTTAATATGTATTATAATGATCTCGATGTATATTTATCAAGATATCAATTTAAAGCTTCTTTGTTTTTATTATTACAAAATAGTCATTCTTAAATCTTATTGTACATACTTACCTATCAACATTTACTTTGTAACTTGTATAAGTTTAGCATTAAGCAAATCTGTGGATTTAACTATCGTAGATTGAATAAATAAATAAATATCCCTTGTATATAACAGATACAGGGTTGGTCCTAGGACACTTCCTTGTGGTACACCGGCTTCAATTGTTTTTAGTTCCGAGTAATTTTTGGTCGTACTGTTCTCTATAGAGTCGGTTCGTAACGTAGGATTTCAGTATTTCGTAGTACTGCCTGGGAAGATCCCTTTGCAGTTTGTACTCAAGTCCCAAGTGCCAAACCTTGTCAAAGGCTTGAGCAACATCTAGGAATATAGCCGAGCATACTCCTTTTTCTTCAAGTGCCTTTTCCACAACATCTGTAATCCGATGCACTTGGTCAATCGTGGAATGTTTATTTCTATTATTTTGCTTAGTCTTTTCAGAAGCAGTTTTAAGAAAACTTTTGCCATGATTGGTATAAGCGATAAAGGTCTGTAAGATGTTACTTCTGTTGGTGGCTTACCTTGTTTAGGTATAACGATGACTTCTGCAATTTTCCAATGAAGTGGAACATATCTTAGTTTAAGGCATGCATTTATTATAAATTGGAGTTCTTTGAAGGCTATTGAAGGCATTTCTTTCAAAACCTGACAGTTGGCTAGTAACGAATATTTTGTCCGTCCGTTTCATGTTTGAACATGATCTATTCGTCCATTCACGCATTTCATGATTCCTTATGTCCATCCGTATATATTTAATGCTGAAAAGGAAAAAAGAAATATATGGAACCTTCTGCCTCTTACCAAACCCTTCGTAATACATTGCAAACACATCGCACGTTCCACTAACGGCACTGATTTGATTTTTTTTCGTACTTTATTTTACGTTGCTAATTCTGTCGAACACATTGATATGCATGTGCAAACATTGCATAGCATTTTCTTTCGCACTTTCCACATTAAAAACACAAGGAATAATCACGTACTTTCCGAGAACAAACGGACCGTGTTCCATAGGATGCCTGCATAAATTAGGCTTGATAGACCAAATGTATTTGAGCCTACTTAGAGTTATAGAAAATATGAGTCGAAACCGAGAGGAACCACAACGATCGCTCGGATGCCTTCGTTCATCTTCACGATCCCAAAGAAACTTCCCGACATTGAAAAGAAAACACACCGTTTATAGCATAGATAAGCAATGTAAAGATGGGAAAGCTTCGTACGTTTCACCCTCCAAAAACCCATTTGTTTACATTGTTGTTTTTGTAATCTGACTCCGTGTCGATGAATTGATGTGAATTGCAACAACAACTTAACGCGGTGAATTTGATTTGTTTTGACAGACTAATTTTTTTTCCAAACTCTTTTGATATACGTATTTTTTTTTTAATGCGTCTGCCACTCTGAATCGTTGTTTTATTAATTGTTTTATATTTGCTCTAAATGTTTTTGTTTTTATTAAAAAGTAACAACAAATAATTTTGATAGAAAATTTGAGTCATATTTTTAATTGTATCAAAAATTTCCGGCAGCGACGTTTCATTGAATTCAACAAAAAAAAACTCGTGACATTTCTGAATTCACCTCAGGGGATTTGTTCTAAAAATTCTTGTTTTGAGGGTGCAAACACACTTTTTTTAATGGAATATTATTGAAAGGTACGACTGCACCATCAATATATTTACCTAAATATAATTTTTTAAAACGCATTGTAGCCGAATGGTTTGCCGTTCCAATTAAATTGAGTTGTTAATTATATAAATCGCTAACTGGCCAATATTGGGAAGTTAGATGCATTTAACCAGATTCTGTGACTTACTTACTTCAAATTTAACTTAATGTGAACAAACCACGCAAAAAAAACGACAGCAAAACAAAGCAATTTACTAGTCAAATACAACAACAACAATATTAATTCAGAATTTAGGTAGAACTAGAATAGGCGGAAGCCAACGTAGAGGTCGTTGGAAACCGGGCGAAAACAAGTACTCTTCGTTTAGTTTTCGTTAAATTCTCCCGTCAGACGGGAGAGTGCTCACCGACCGCTTTTTTGTAAGTGGACGAGTATGCAAAAACAAAATGGTGGAAGCATAGTTTTCCAGTCTTTTTTTTTTTGTTCAATGTATGAGTGAAAAAAATCTTAAATTTAATTTTATTAAATTCAAACCAAATCGAAATTTCGTAGTTTCGCAAAGTTAATAATTTAAGGATATCACTTTGTGCTATAAATAAGTAAAAAAAATTAACATTGAACAAACAACAATTAAATGTCACATGTTTGATGGTTATATAAAGTGGCAGACCAAGGCAAATGTTGAAATGTCCCGATGTTGTTTTTTCCCCCAAAGTCCATATGGACATGCAGAAAACGTAGCTATTATTATCCAGACTAATTTTGATAGTTCGGTTCTGCGGAGATCATAAATCTGTGGAAATATTCCAGCAAGAAATACAAATTATAATATTTTATAATAATAATAATTAATAATAGGATTTTCACAACAAAATCCAAAACCAGTTTTCGGCGAAAACTTTTCAAAAACTCAAAAACCATTCACACCAAACATTACACTATACGTTTTTGTGTGACACTAAAATTTTTCTTCCACCAACCACTTACAATTTTCTTTTCATTTTGTTTTTTTTTCTTCACTTTTATGGAAGTAAAATGGTGATTTTTATATAAATATGATCCATATAAAACATCCAATCAGTTTCTTTTTTGACATTTTACTAGGCACTGAACTTTCTTAAAGGTACGTTTGTTTCGTTCATCTCTGAATTCCAACAAGTTTTTGTCTGGTTTTATATAAAACCCTAATGATGTAGCTAACTACCGCGGTCTGTCTTTTATGGACACTATATACAAGCTGTTCACAACCGTTCTTTTAAATCGACTTAGTAGATGGGTGGAAGAAAATGAGATTTTGAATGAATTCCAAGCTGCATACAGGCAAAACTATTCAACTGTGGACCAAATTTTCAATCTCTCCTGCCTTATAAAACTACAACTCAATCAAAAAAAGAAACTATATGCGTTTTTCATCGATTTAAAAGCTGCTTTCGACAGTATAAACAGAGACGCGTTATTCCATAAACTGACACTTTTGGGAATATCAACAAAAATGCTTTCAATCCTAAAGGCTCTCTATCTTAACAACATTGCAACAGTATGGAATGGAACAAACATCAGCGACTTTTTTTCCATCAATCAAGGTGTAAAACAGGGATGCGTTCTCAGTGCTCTGCTATTTATCCTGTTCTTGAATGACCTCGACTCTGATCTACCAGGTGGAGTAACTATTGAAGGCATATCAGTTAAAGTCTTACTTTATGCCGACGATATTGTTCTTCTTTCTGACAATCCCGCTTCCTTGCAAACAATGATAAATAGCTTCGCAAATTATTGTTCAAAATGGAGTCTGTTGGTGAACTTAAGAAAATCAGAAGTAGTGATTTTTCGAAACGGTGGACGCCGGGCAGCTGAAGAAAAATGGACTTTTGATAACGATGAAATAAAAATATCTAACAAATACAAGTATCTAGGAGTAACCCTAACCTACAATATGTCATGGACAGAGCATCTTACGCAGAGACTTGCAATGTCCAAAAACTCAATAAACGCCACCTGGTCAAACTTTATGAAAAACAAAAATATACCACACTCAGCTAAGTACAAAATATATGAAGCTGCTTCCAAATCAGTGATGAACTACTGTGCGCAAGTTTGGGGTTATTCTGAATACAATGAAGTCGAAAAATTGCAAAGGTTTTTTATCGAAAGATGTTTCTCCTTACCTAACAACACACCAAATTACGTGCTCAATCTAGAAACAGGACTTCCAAAAGCATTCCTCTCAACACTTGAACTCCATCTCAAATACATCCAAAGAGTCAGCACCCTTCCCGAAAACAGATTACCGAGAAAAATTTCAGATGTCATCGTAAGAAAGCAAGTTTACTGGGCAAATGAGTGGTCAGAACTCTTTAAAGAAGTCAACATTGAGTTTAACTGGTCAACAAAGTCTGAATGGAAAGCTTTGCATGTAGAAACTTGCACAAAACTTATTGAAAGACATTGGACGGAACATACAAACAGAGCGCTTCAATCTCGCTTCCACGATGAGTATTTTAACCTGAACTATGCCGATGTGCCAAACTACTTCGAAGACAGCAACTCACGCGAGATGATAAGCATGGTCTTAAAGTCCAGGTGCGGATTGCTCAATCTCAATGCAAGAGCATTTAGAAGGGATTCAGTAGGCATATGTACGATCTGTAACCTCGATGCGACTGAAAACACATACCACTTTGTTGGAGTGTGCCCTTGTTTTCGGATGTACAGAAGACAATTCCTTGGTAGTGAAAGCCTTAACCGTGAACAGTTTCTCGAAATCCTCAACGGACAAAACTATATTCAACTTTACAATTTCTTAAAAAACGCTGTAAGATATCGAAACCTAATTATAAATGAATATTCTTGAAAAATGTAAATCAATCGCTAAGTTTTTAATGAATTTGTTACAGATAACACTTTAACCTGACAGGCAACTTAAAAAGTTATTGTCATTTAATTCAATTTTTAACATAATGAAAACCAAGCCTTTGTAAAATTTTTCTGAAAATAAAATTTTTTATCTATCTATCTATCTATCTATCTATCTATCTATAAAACTTATGTTTTTCGAAAACCTGGAGTTCAAAAAAATTTATGTGAAAACTTGTGCCGATATTTTCGCGAAAACCGCGTTTTGAGTTCGATGTTAAAATGCTTACATATGTATCTTCTATGAAATTTCATATTGCACAAACAAATTTTCTCCCACTATGGCTCAATGAACATACATTTATTTATTCAATTATTTATTACTATCAATATGTTTTTTTATTATCCTAGAACGTTTTGAATTAAGGTAGCCAATGCAATTTTAAAATAAAACTATGTAAAGGGAAGTGTGCACTTAAAAATTCACTTCACCTGTTTTTATACTTTATGAACATGTCCATTGGGGCTCATGAGATTTTTAAAATAACTGACAAATTTAAAAAATAAACCCGACAATTTGCGGTGAAAATCAGTAAGTTGCATTAGTGTTAGTTTGGTAAAGGTTACTAGTGCAACTTTATGACATTCGCCACGGTCGGAGCTTGTGGGCAAATCAGTTTGACAGCCGAGGATTCCCATCTTTCTATTGTTTATCTATGGTTTATAGCATAGATAAACAAATAAAGATGGCAGTCCTCAGCTGTCAGTTTGATTTGCCTACAAGCGGGAAGCGAACATCTGATGTAGTAGATTCGCAAAGTATTAGTGAAAAACAGTGAAAAACATAGAGTCTTTTTGTTGTTGCAATTCACAGCTATTCATCGACGCAAATTGAAATTACAAATACAATGAAACGTACGAAAGATTGGCTTCTTGATAATTGATATTTTCTGGTTAATAGTGGAAAAATAAAGTAAAAAACCACTCTTTATTCGGCCGTCCAACCTTCCCGGTTCGGCCTCTGGGTAAGACGAACTTTCGTTATACATTTCGTTTTACAATATCCCTTTCCCTCGTTAAGTTTGAACACATAAAAAGCTCAAAACATCGACTGCAGATTTGGCAGACTCAAAGCAGTTCGATATAGATCCTATGTGGGTTCCCAAACATTTCAGCCTGAAATGTAGCCGTTGCAAAACATTTTCCACAGTTGTGTTTTTCACAGGATAAATCCATGTTAATTTGGTGAAACCATCTTCGATGACAAACATGTAATGATAGTTTTTTGCTGTTGATGGTAAGGTTCCTAGATGGTCAATATGATACGTGTGTAAAGGTTGATCGATTTTGTCGATAGGGTGTAGAAATGCATCCAACTTTCTGCTTTTCTTTGTGGCTAGGATGCATAACACGAAGTTGCTTCTTACTTTGGCTACGCGTTTAGATAAGTTGGGGATAAAGTAATCCTGACTAATTAGTTTTTCTACGCTTCTGTCACTAAAATGTCCTTGACCTCTCGGAACGCAAAGCAAGTATTCACCGTTTATGAAGTTGTACAAAATTTCATTCCCTTAAACGTTTCTTCATACGTTATTGTGTCGTGAATGGTTGCGATGGCCTTAAGTTCTTCATTCAGTTGAGTTTTTCGTTCAAGTTGCAGTGACCCATCTTTGACTGCAAGAACAACTGGAGAATACCAGCTTAGAGTGTCTACGTGCCGCATGGCTGATGCAGATCATTGTTAAACGTCACAATTGAGTTTTTCTAACTCAAAAGCCCAATGTACAATCCAGCTATTCAAGACTTTTCGATAGTTTGCTTAAAGGCTTTACAACCAGTAAATATTTCCAATTTAAGATCTAGCAGATAGACTCTTGAACGTTTTAAAGCCATCACAACAGATAACACTTCTAGGTCATAACGTAGATAATTTCTCTCAGATAGTTTAGCTTCGAAACTTAGATAGAAAATTGGATTACATGCATCATCTTCATGTTTCTGTAGAAGAACTGCAACATACCCATCCTTGCTAGCATCCGTGTGCTTAATTGAGTTGGAAGTTGCGGATTAAACAGTTTTAGTGCAAGTTACACAACCATTTCTTTAGTTGATTGAAAATATATGCTTATACAAAATATATCCTTATACAAAACCTCGTTCTTTTCTAGTGAGATCTGATAGTGGCTTCACTATAGAGCTGTAAATCCAGAAATAAGCTTCTAAAATATCCCCTGAAACCTAAACCTAACCCATAGTATCAATGCCTTGATTTTAGCTTATACTTTCCTTTGCAACTGTTATGTATTTATTTATTAAAACTTGGAATTCTATTCCATTAACTTTAAAATTCCGTATTTTTACCTGCGAAATGAATTTGATATACTCGAGAACCACTTGGACGTGGGACACCTGCTCCATTTCTTTTGTTTGGGCAATTTGTGGATACATGTCCGAAACCACTGCTCTGAAAATGTCTGGTTCCCATTGATTTGCTTGGACAGTTAGATTTTTGTTGAGAAAAACCCCCACAGTAGCAGTTCATACACCTGTGTTGGATGTTTTGAAAATTGCTCCTACTGACGATATTTGTTGTTGTTGTCCCCCTTTCATACGCTTGTAAGACGCCAAATTTCCTTTAAGCTCGTTTAGATTGTTTGCCAGATAAAGGACACCATTGTTTAAAGCTCTATGTGATATACCTAGGGTAACCATCCATCCCAGATTTCTCGGGACTGTCCCGTATTTCTATAGCCTGTCCCGGTTTATTTTTGTATGTGCACATTTTCTAAAGATTCTTTTATTTCACAAACATACATTTTTCTTTTCAATTTGTACACTGGCATGCCCACTGAATGCATTCATTATTTTGATTTTGATTTGATTTATTTTGATTTACAAAAAACATTTTTTGAAAACAAATTTACGTTGAAAAATTGGTTTAATATGCAATAAAATGCTTCTGAACTAACTTAGGGTTAACTTATTTTCAGCTAACTCTGATTTGCTCACTGCTTTGAAAAACTATGGTCTTTAGTTGCTTTGTTGATAGAAGACTGAATTACGTTAATAATGGAATTAAAAGTGTTAAGTTTTAATTTTTTGAGTGTTTATAAATAGTTTGATATGCTATACATTTTGTAAAAATATTCAAGAAGAATATCGTTTCCAAGTCCCTTCGTCGCCTCCAAGATTTAATGCACATTTTCTGCCTCTCTTTTCCGGAATTCTCTGTCTCACATCAATTTTAACGCACTCCAACTACACATACCAGCTTCAGACTCTAATGCCAGATTTACACAATCGGAAACCTGGTGTTATAATGACAGAAACAATAACAAAAGAATGGACATATTCATTATATTTGCCATTATAATGGCAGCTTTCCATTCGTTCCAGTTGCAGACACCAGAAACATCTCTGAAATCCTTCATCCAATCATGATAGCATTTTCCATTTTCTCCATTGAATTTGTCTAAGGCTTCTTCAATATCTTTGAATTGAAAGTTGTTTGCAACTGAAACTGCCCTGATTCCAGTCATACTTTTTTTTCGCCATCGCTTCCCATGACCTCTTCGTTAATTTTTATTTTCGTTTCTTCATTAAGTTTTTTATCATTTTTTCCTTCGTTTCTTCCTTGCTTTTATTCTCCTTATTTTGAACTTAGCAGCAGAAATATACGTTTTCTTAATTGGAAAAAAGTTCTTTATCACACTTTCACTTCATACATTCATATTATGTTGTATGTATCTACATACATATTTTCGAATTCATGAAGGACTATGTAAAACTCTGGAGTCTGGACTATTTTTTCACTTGTAAGTTTTATTATTTTATTTTATTCTATGTAAGTTTTATTTCTGCTGTCAGATGATATGAAATTTTTGTATATATTTTACAAAAGCTTTACAAAAATTAAGGTATGAACCCTTTTTAGAATAAGATTTGTATTTTATTTTATTACAAACGGTATTTTCTTTATGATTTTTTTCTTTATAAGATTTCGCAAAATATCACTTTTGAATTCTTAACTTCTAACACCCAATTGAGTATTTTTATAAGATCGACCAAATTCTCATCCGGTTATAGTTTCACCCGCCTTATACCTCCTTGTGAGCGCTCAGGGTCATAACTTCATTGAGTTTGAGTAATGGACATCTTTGAACATGATATTCTGCTTTACTTTTATTTTGTGTCTAAGAATATTAACTGAAAATTGGAATTTAACATAATGTAGATACATACATATACCTGCATAGGTCTTTTATCGAACTAATCTCTGAGTGAACCTAAACTTTAAAATGCCTATTCCAATCAGTTTACTTACCTACACCTTTACTTATCAATTTTATTTTTTCATCCAAATTTTCGCGAACTTATTTTTACTTAATAAAAAACATTTAATCTTGTACTTTTTTTTTTTTTTTTTTTTCTAAATGATTTTGAGTCAGCTTATTTCTGTCAACTATCAGCATGCAATTTATTCCTTTCAAACTGACATTAGGTGTGTTTTTTGTGAACGTAACTCTGCTTGGACATAGTTCCATATCAAATACAACTACAATTCTTCTTAGTAAGCGGTGATAAACATCATCATCATCATCGGCTCGACAACCGGGGTCCGGTCCTGGCCTCTTTCAACAAGTCTCTCCACCTATCCCGGTCTCGAGCCGACGCCATCCAGTTGCGCACCCCAAGGCTTCGGGCATCCTGGTCTACGCCATCTCTCCAGCGCAAGCATGGTCTACCACGCTGCCGTCTACCATAGAATGTACCACCAAAGACTTTCTGAGCAGGTTCCTCTTCGCTCATTCGAGCTAGGTGCCCTGCCCACCGGAGTCTACCGAGCTTAATTTTTGTCACTGTGTCTGCTTCAAGGTAGATTGCGTACAATTCATGGTTGTACCGTCTCCGGAATCGTCCTTCCTCACATATGGGGCCAACAATTCTCCGTAAGACTTTTCTCTCGAACGTGGCTAAGAAGTCAGAGTGCCTTTTGCTAAGCACCCAAGTCTCGGATCCATACATGAGTACTGGCAGGACCATGGTCCTGTACAGCAGCAATTTTGAAGTTATGGTTAGATTTCTAGATTTGAATAGCTTTGACAGACTGTATTAGGCTCTGTTGGATTTGAGAAGCCGCCCGCGTATTTCTTCTTCTATATTGTTATCGGCTGCTACTGTTGACCCAAGGTATTTAAAGGATTGCACCACTTCAAATTCGTGCTCCGCTACCTTGATTGTTTGACCAACTGTTCTTCTCGCATTCGACGCTACCATGTACTTTGTTTTACCTTCACTAATGTTCAGCCCCAGATTTTGTGCCGCCTGCTCGATCTGGATGAAGGAATCGTGTACAGCTTGTTCGGTTCTTCCGATGATGTAGATGTCGTCTTCGTCAGCCAGTATCTGGCTGGACCTGTTGACGATGGTCCCTCTTGTTGCCGTGCCAGAGTCAAGGATTGCTTTCTCCAACGCCAAACCATCCCCTTGTCGGAGTCCATTAAAGATGTTGATTGGTCTGGATAGCAATCCGGCTATTTTTACTTGGCTTGTTACGTTGGTCATGGTCAACCTACATAGTCGTGTCAATTTATTTGGGAAGCCGAATTCTCTCATGGCTTTGTAAAGTTCTACCCTGGCTATGCTATCATAGGCGGCCTTAAAGTCTATTAACAGATGGTATGTTGGAATGTAGAATTCAAGACATTTTTCCATCGCCTGCCTAAGGGTAAAGATCTGATCAGTTTGTTGATTTGCCTGGAATGAAACCACACTGATATTGGCCAATGATTGTTTTAGCGTATGGGGTTATCCGGTCTTGTAGGATAGAGGAGAGTATCTTATAGGCGGTACTCAACAACGTGATACCTCTATAATTGCTGCACGTTGTGACATCTCCCTTCTTATGTATGGGGCATATGATACCTTTTCGCCAGTCTTCTGGCATTTCTTCATGCTCCCATACGTGCACTATGATATCATGAATTGCTTGACGTAAGGCTGTTCCGCCGTGGTGGAATAATTCGGCTGGTATGCTATCGGCTCCCGGGGCTTTGTTTTGTTTGAGCCGTTTTATAGCCTTCTCAACCTCTTCTATGCTTGGTGGCGGTAGCATAGGGTGTTCATCTTGAAGTAGTGGAGCCTCCACTTCTGCTGTGAGCTGACCATTTAGCAATTCATTAAAGTACACTTCCCATCGCTCCAGTATGCTTTGTAGATCGGTGATCAGATTTCCCTCTCCATCCTTGCAGTATGTGCAGCGTGGTGTGTACTGCGTCATGTTTCGGACGGATTGGTAGAACTTCCGCGCCTGGTGCGGACCTCGCTCTCGGCTGTTCTCTATTTCACAGATTAGGTTCTTCTCCCAGGCTGATTTTTTCTGTCTGTGAAGCCGTTTTTCTGTTCTTCTGAGCTCTTTATATTGCTCTTCGCGTGCCCGCGTTCTATGAGATTGTTGCATTGCTCGGTACGCAACATTCTTACGTTCACTCGCTAGCTTGCATTCATCATCAAACCAGTCGTTCCGATTTCTACGACTGCTGCCTAAGATGGAGTTGGCAGTACTAATGACAGTATTCTTAAGGCGTTTCCACTTCCCATCTACGCCCAGCATACTGGCTCCAGGATTTACTCTCCCTAAATCGAGTGATTCTAGGGCGAGTCCTAACGCATTACCAAAGATGTTACTGGTGTTTTCATTGCGTAGGGCAGCCGTGTTGATTCGAACCTGATCGGCGGATGCAATGCGTCTCCGCAAGGCAATCCGCCCTCGGAAAACCATACCAACAAGATAGTGATCCGAGTCGATATTGGCACCTCGGTACGTACGTATCGTCATCAGGTTCGAGTAGTGGCGACGGTCTATCAACACGTGGTCTATTTGGTTACGAGTGACTCCATCAGGTGATACCCAGGTGGCTTTGTAGATATCTTTACGTGGGAACCTGGTACTCGCAACGACCATGTTTTTCGATGTTGCCAATTCTAAGACTCAAAGTCCATTGTCATTAGTGTTCTCATGCAATCTATGGGTGCCTGCGTAATGCCTGAATACCGGCTCCCGACCTATTTTTGCGTTCAAATCCCCAAGGATGATTTTGACGTCATACCTTGGGCAGGCATTGAGGGCCCTCTCGACTTGTTCGTAGTAAGTCTCTTTTTCTTCGTCTGAGGACTCCTCCGTAGGTCCGTGAACGTTTATGAGGCTGATGTTTGTAAATTTGCCTCGCACGCGGAGAGTGTATAGCCTTTCGCTTATAGCGTTAAGGCCGATAATGGTAGACTTCATTTTTTCGCTGACTAGGAAGCCTACCCCGAGCACATGGTGTTTTGTATGACAGCTCTAATATACGTCATATTCCTTCTTCTGTAGAACACCATTCCTTGTCCATCTGATTTCTTGTAATACTGTTATGTCAGCTTTATATTCTGACAGGGCATCGGCTAGCTGCTGAATAGCTCGAGCTCTATAGAGCGAGCGAACGTTCCATAAGAAAATTCGTAAATCGTGTGTCCGTTTTCGTAGCAAAGGTTGTCGTCGTGAGATCTGTCCGTTTCCGAGGCTTGTTGTCAGTCTCATAATTCTCTTAGTTTTACGGGACAGGGAATTAACCTGTCGCCAACCTGAGGAACCAGCCTGATCATATTAGCCAAATCTTTTTAAAAGGCTTGTTTCTAGCGGCCGCCGCGAAGAGGCTATGATCACACTTCCACCAGTCCCGAATAGTTACGGCACGTGCATGTTTTCGTATGCTACATGTTATTCCCCCTATTCGTCTGATGGCTGACCGCCATCGCGGTGATAAACACCTCTGCTTATAAGCAAATGGCCAGTTATACAAACGCTGTTCAAATATGTGATCACCAATTTCAGCGAATCAACCGAGTTTCAATTGGCGTTTTTCTTTTTCGCTCTAAGCAGAGGCTGAGTGATCAGAGCAGAGCTCTGAGCAGATTATAATCATAGCCCTCAGATTCAATTATAAAACACTTAGCAAGAGTAAGACGGGTACTCGATATCAGTCCCAGCTTAAGCTAGCTAATTTGTGTGTTAAAGTCTTAATATCTCAATAAACAGTGCAAGAACTTTAAATATCAGTGCCTTTATTTATTCATGTGATTAAGTTAAAAATCAACTTTTCACTTAATTTCATTTTATTAATTCACCCTCCAAATCATAGAGTACCTATACTATCTAGAGAACCGACTCGTACCCCTCTTGTCTAAAACACCCGCAAATTTTATTTGAGCACATTAAGAGAAAATTCTCTTAAATTCCCTGTCCGTGAATACGTGTGATAGCTCTAAATGTGACGTTTTCAATTTTTCGATTCAATTTTTTGTTGCTTTCAGTCTAATGAGCCAAAAATCCATTAAGTTATCATTGTATTGGTGAGGTTCCATTTAAAATGCATTGGGCAGCTAACACATGCTCAGCCATGTGGAGGAAATACTCACAGTGCAGTCTGTACACTGATCTCTATATACACTGGATAGTGTATTCCTTATAATGTATAACAGTTTTTCTGCTTCCATTTGAAGATGACAATTAGGTGGTCGGCTTCATAATTTGACGTCTACATTAACACAAGAAACCTGCTTCTAAAATTTCAATCTGAAGAAAGAGAAACAGACCAATGATATGAAAGGGAAAAACTTTGTGGGAGTTTATTTTATATTTTTTTTTCATTAAGTTATTCATTGTGTACATTTTGTTTGTGCTATTATTTTCCAATAGCACTAGAATTATATCAATAGAAAGGTGTTTAAATAGGTAATAGTAAATATGTAGATGGGATATTTGAACCATCGACTTCGTTCATTATTTCAGTTTGCAAACAAGTTGAACAAAACAGCTGATAAGTGTGATGAGGAGAATGCGATTACATAGTCTGTGTTTTTTTACGATTTTACCTCCCTGTCACACTCTTTACATTTGTAATTCCGTTTCATTTAACCATTAGTGAATAAAATAATATTACAAACACAACAATGTAAGCAAAGAGATTTTAACAACGAACGGAAATTTGACGTCTTCATAGTGGACTATTTTGAATAAATTGTTATACAGTCATATTGTTATAGAAAAAAGTGGTCAGCTTCATAATATAACAATTCTTCAAATGGAAGCAACTTTCTTGTGTCGATACGATATCCAGTGTATTATAGAGATCAGTGAGTCTGTAGGGTGAAAGAGAAAAAACCCTAAAGTCGGTTCTCTAGATAATATAGGTACTCTATGGTACAAATCCAAAACCAAAGACAATAGCCCAATAAATTTACTCTCTCTCGTCTACATGTCCACAAACATCGAAAAAGGAACAAGATCTGAAACAAGTAGAGAAAAAGAATGGCTTCTCCGTCTCCAACCACAACCGACCTTCCCCTCACTTCTGATATTCTGGCTGAACACCTATCCAAACATGCTGAATCCTTAACTTGGTTTCGCTTATGACATTTCCACCCTTCGAAATGATTTTCTTCTTAAGATTGCGGAAGTTTCTACTAGCTGGAGTCAAAGATATGATGATTTAAACAAAACCGTCACAAAAATCATCGATCAAGGCAACAAACTTGAAGAAATCTTTTTAAAAAATACTTCACTTCAACGTGCCGAAATCAATACCTTACAAAAACAATGCATTGCGTTGCAAAAAAAAAGAAATCTCTAGTGATGCCGTACACTTTGGTGTACCTGCCCTTCCTGAGGAGAAACTAACCAACTTATTCAATGGACTCTGCCACACAATCGATTGCCTGCCGCCTCTTCTCGCACACATTTTCCGAACAACACAAAAAAACAAAGAATGTTACCCTATCGTCATCGTCATCGCTACCATCTTCATCGCCAATTATCATCAAATTTCGCAACTCATTTGAAAGAAACACCGTTCTAATGTCAGCTGCCAGCTGTCGTAAACAGCACTCGACTGAACTTCGTTTACTTGATCTTGGCATTGACTCTTTTCTTAACAACAACAACAGCTGTTACTTAAATTAGAGTATGACGAGACAAACTCGCTTTCTCCTGAATATCGCATTGGGTTTCAAACGAAAAAAGCAACTCTTTGCTGTCCACACTAAGCATGGAAATGTGTATGTGAAGAAGACATCAAATGGTAAAAGCATACTCATCGAAAGCACTGATCTCTATAATACACTGGATAGCGTATCGACATAAGTAAGTTGCTTCCATTTGAAGAATTGTTATATTATGACGCTGACCACTTTTTTTTATAACAATATGACTGTATAACAATTTATACAAAATAATCCACTATGAAGACGTCAAATTTCTGTTCGTTGCTCACCCCCCAAATCTCTTTGCTAACATTGTTGTGTTTGTAATTTTATTTCATTCACAAATGGTTTAATGAAACGGAATTACAAATATAAAGAGTGTGACAAGGAGGTAAAATCGTAAAAAAAACACAGACTATGTAATCGCATTCTCCTCATCACACTTATCAGCTGTTTTGTTCAACTTGTTTGCAAACTGAAATAATGAACGAAGTCGATGGTTCCCATATCCCATCTACATATTTACTATTACCTATTTAAACACCTTTCTATTGATATAATTCTAGTGCTATTGGAAAATAATAGCACAAACAAAATGTACACAATGAATAACTTAATGAAAAAAAATTATAAAATAAACTCCCACAAAGTTTTTTTTCCTTTCATATCATTGGTCTGTTTCTCTTTCTTCAGATTGAAATTTTGGAAGCAGGTTTTTGTGTTAATGTAGACGTCAAATTATGAAGCCGACCACCTAATTGTCATCTTCAAATGGAAGCAAGAAAACTGTTATACATGATAAGGAATACACTATCCAGTGTATATAGAGATCAGTGATCGAAAGCTCTTGCTGCTGCTGCGACTGCTACTGCGACCACTTAATGAACAAAAAGTAATTAGGCGCGTCTCACCAAATAAAATCTCTGAGCGCTCAGAGATTTTTTAAGTGGGACAAAAAATCTCACCTGAGCACTGAGATTTTTTGCGGAGATTACTGAGACGAAAATTTTTTGGATTCATTTCTCAATGTTCTTTCTCTGCTTAAACAGCTGTTCATTTGACAGGCAAATTGTAATTTCTCGCTATTGTGCAAATACTAAAGTCGATTTAAAATTCAAAATAAAGGTGGAATGTTAATAAAAATGAAAATAAATTGAATTTGCTTTTATTTTTCATTCATTTGATAAAGTTTTGTGCTTTTAAATTTAAATATTTTAAGCAAAGTTGAAATTTGTTTCCAGAATTTCAGTACGATAATTTTAACACATGTTTTTATAACTACAATTCAACGGAGAATCTTGTCCCACCAAAGCATTCCGCCTCCATCGACTTGACATTGAGCGCTCAGTGAGATTTTAGTTGGTGAGACGCGCCTATTTAATAATATATAAAAATAAGTGTTTACATTCTTTTCTATTGTAAATTCTCTTTTTTATCATTGATTATTTATTATTTTCTCTTCTATTTTTGATTTTTGATTGTTTAGTATTTATTATTTTCTCCCTTTTTTATTATTTTATTTATCTCACTTGCTTAAGTTATTCAAATTTCCTATTAACTTACTCTTCTGCACTTCCTTCGTTTCTTTTGTTTTTTGTTTGTTTTTTTATTGCATTTTTGATTTTTGAATGGATACTCTTAATGCAAATGAGTGGAACAGTGTGTATGGAAACTCAACGTCCACTTTGATAAATATTATTTCTAAACGTTGCGATGGTTTAAGGGCTTATTATTAAAATGCATGGAGCCTTAATTCTTGCAAACTGGATTATCTCAAATATTTGTTTTCTAGTTCTTGTGTTGATGTTATTTGTGTAAGTGAAACCTGGTTCAAGCCAGATATATGTGATCAAGTTTATGACATTCCTTTGGCCAGGTTATATTTCTTGAGCGCTCAGTATTTTTCCTCAATTTTTTGACAGAGCAGTAGAGTAAATTATAAACAACATTCCTCACATAGAAGTCAAAACAACTCCCTTTTTCTTTTCTTCTTATGTAATTTACTGCGACAAAAAATAATTGAGCAAGCGAATCCAACGAATTTCAGTCTCAGTTTTTAAGGGGAAAAATGAGGAATTTTTGAGAGGAATCCTGTTTATATTTCTGAGCGCTCTGAGTCCTCTGAGATCTCAGAAATATAAACTGGTTACTTATCTCAAATTATTTAGAAATCATAGAATCACTGACACGGTTGAAGGTGGTGTAGCCTATCCAAGCTAAGATAGTTATCAAATCGTCTGGTGCTGGCATTTAATTCATTATTATTGAAGTCAGTGATTCCTTAACTAAATGCTTGGTCTCATGTGTATACGACAACAAACGGAGCTGTTCTTCTGCTCCACTCTTTACCGCTCTGAATGAATTATGCTTTTCTCATGAGCATATGATAGTTTGTGGCGATTTCAATGCTGAACTGCTTAAACAAGATACATGCGCCTTCCAGATGAAAGATTTTGTGTCTTCAGTTTGAATGAATATAGTGAACACCACTTATCCAACACGCTTTGCGCCTACTTGCAATCCAAGTCTTTTGGATCTGATCATAGTTTCTGAATTATCATTTGTTTTTTTGTACGATCAATTACCTTTTGATATTTCCGATCATGATCTTCTTCTTTTCACATACAATATACAGTTAAGAAAATCTCCTGAAAATGAAACGTTCGCATACATACTCAATCGATATTTTTAATCTTCATCTTCCTACTGCCTCGGCTCCTTGGCTAAGTTGTCGGCAATATCCAAATGCGAATGATAAAATTAACTCTTTTCAACATATGCTGCTCCAACTCTTTAATGAATATATCCCCGCTAAAACGGTAAGAATCCTCAATAGCCGTTGCTCTTTATTTACCTCGGTCGTTATAAGTGCTATTAAAAATAGAAATAAACTACATAGTAAGGCGAAGCGTAGACAAAGTCCTATTAACTGGAGAGCTTTTACAGTAGCCCGTAATCAAGCAACAACCATAATTCGATCATCCAAACCTCCCAAAAAGTTATGGGAAAATCTCCGTAAAATTGGTGTTGGGAAGGGGAAAGGTTCTCAATGTGCTCTTGATCCTGATGAACTGAATGAATTCTTCCTTAGTAATTCCACCCCTGTTGATGACATTAAAGTAAACACAGCATTTAACTCATCGGTATTTGTGCCTGGGATTGAGGATTTCGAGGTTGTCAGTGAAGTTGAAGTTATGAAATATGTGAAGGCTGTTAAGTCTGACTCTATTGGTGAGGACGGGGTGCCCATCCGTTTCATCAAACTGATATTGCCCCTCATCATTAGTCATTTCACTCACATTATCAATTAGTGCATCGTCACCTCTACTTTTCCTCTTTCTTGGAAAATTGCCAGAGTACTTCCTATCGTCAAAAAACGTGACTGCATTTCTCCTTCTGACTTTAGACCGATCAACATTCTACCTTGTCTCTCCAAAGTCTTTGAGAAGATAATTGAGAAGCAAATTCTGAATCACCTCTCTAATAACAATTTGCTATATGCAAATTTTTACTCGGGCTTCAGAGTAAATCACAGCTGCTCCACAGCTATGGTCAATCTTCTTGAAGACATTAGAGTTGGCTACGATAAAAGTCACATCAATCTCCTCTGCTTACTCGATTTCTCTAAAGCCGTTGACAATGTGAACCACAGTATTCTTAAGTTTAAACTTCTAAATTTCTTCGGCTTCAGGGACGGAGCATGTTTGCTGATAACAAACTATCTATCTGACAGATTTCAAAGAATCTTGTCAGATGCTAAATGCTCTGCTCTCAGACCTGTTGAACAAGGAGTCCCACAGGGATCGATCCTGGGTCCTATCCTCTTTTGCATGTTCATTAATGATCTACCTTCATGTTGTTCGCATGTTTCGGTCCACTTGGACTTGATGATGTTCAACTTCATTTTGCCAGACCCTTTCATCAGCTTGATTAACTTTCCGTTTTTATTTACGATCTTAGTAAGATATATACTTGGCCCATTGTCAACGGCCTACTCTTGAACCCCTCAAAATCTCAAGTCATTCCTATTTCCCAGAAAAAGTTTGATATCGCTACTCAACCTGACATTTGGCTAAGTGATCATATAATTGTAGCAGTTGATCACTGTACTAGTCTTGTGATCGACCATCACCTTTCAGGCTATAGACACACAAATTCTGTTATCGGTCGCATTTACGGATGCTTACGAAAATTATAGCCTTCAGCTCACTTTACTCCGCTTGAAACTCAACGTTAACTAATCATCTCCCTAATTATTCTCCTAATATCCTACTCTGAGATAGTATACAGTGATCTCGATTCATTATCTAAACATAAATTACAAGTTGCTTTCATCGACTCTGTCCGTTACGCCTATGGGTTACGGAGACATGACCATGTTTCGGAATTCTCAAAAAAAATGCTTGGTTGCACTTTGCAGCAATACTTAAACGCAAGAAACTGTTTATTCTTACATAAGTAAATTCATATTAACGCTCCGTCATATCTTTTTAACAAACTTTCTTTCAACCAATCTGCAAGAAGTATCAACATTATCCCTAAAATAAGCAATTACCTGCACTCCTCCCTTTTATTTTTCATACGTTCTGTTTTCCGATGGAACTCGCTCCCTACTCCAATTAAATTAATAATCAACCACATACGTTTTAAAGTCTCTCTCAATTCAACCGTAATTAGCTTCCCTCCCCCTTCTGTTTCCCCTCTTCAACTCCACTCCTATTTCAAACAATAGTTTTAAGTATTAATTCAAAATATTGTACATATTTTGAAAAATTTCAATAATTTTTTATTTAATGTAAATTTCTAAGCTTACCACCTAAGTACTATAAAAGATGTTATCTTTTTGTGCATACCATTTTGCAAATAAATGAAATGAAACTTGAGCACTGAACTGTCATATCATAGTAGTAGTTGGTAGCGGGACAATTTGCCGTCAAAACACATAAAAAAACAGGGTTGATAAAAATTAATTGAAATGATAAGTGAAGTTGGCCTCGCTTAGCGTTGCACTCGATTTGCTCGGTTATTTTATTCTAAGCTTACTCAGATGGAAAAAAGAAACACACATTTTATGATTTGATATGTCTGAGCTAAAAAAAAAACAGAATTTTTTTTACAGTTCCGTGATCTGCTCTGAGTTAAAAAAGAAAAACGCCAAATAATATTGGGCAAACTTGCTTACTTGAACCATCTTCAAACCTCAGTTAATTCTTTGAAATCAATAAGTTAAAATATCTGAACCGCGAATCTTAATTTGAACCACGGATGTAGAACCGGCCCTTATCGGATATATAAATAAAAAATTAAATTTATTATAATTGTGATATGTGTACGTAAATGAAATTAGCAGCAATTAAATTTTATTTTGTGCCAAGAGGTGGGGACAAAAACACACCTTATATAACGTGACATGCACAAATAGCACATGTATTTATTTGTACCTACCTATGTATTTGCTTTGCCTATGAAAGTGGTACCTTTTTTAAATATATTTCTTGATAAGATTCTTTTTCATAGTGGTAAAATTTAGTTATTTTATTCGTAAACTTTTCGATATTTCATTATATTTACAGAAATATCATCTTGTTGGGTCACAACGCGAGGTGAGTTTTTTTCGATTTGGGGTTTTTTTTTATCTTTCTATGACATAACATATTAATTTTTAAAACTCAAAAACAAAAAAAAATTTAAATTTAGTCAAACTCAAACAACAGACAAAATAATATGTTATATATGTATTTTTTTTTTTTCATTTTACATTTCTTTTTTTTATTATTAATTTAAGATATTTGAAGCAAATAAAACCACTTTATCATACACTAATTTTTATATTTTGTTATGTTGTGTTTCCGAAAAAAAAATTTGTTTAAATGATTTTTTTCTTGGAGAGAGTGTCATTGTTGTTACATCTTATTGAACTTGTAAAGTTTTTTTTAACCAAAATATTTATTTAATATTACTTATATTTGTAATGGAGTTATATATTCTTGAATATGTGTTTTCTTCTTTTATATATATAACAAATGTCCGGATACGCAGACATACCGACTATTCCCCTGGTATTAATTATTTTCAACATACTTTTCATTAATTTTTAAAATTCTTTCTTTTTTAATTTTTTTTGTTAATACTTCTTTACCTTTCCCAATATATAAAAGTTTATTCAACATTTTGTTTAATTCGGTTAGAAAAAAAAGCTTGTGAGTAGTAAGTTGTTCCTTATTTTTTCAATTCAAAATTTCCCTGCAATGCTTTCATTTCATAACACAGTAGCTACATGCCCTTACATTTTATTGATTCGGCAAGGATGTTCTGAAACCTCTTTAAGAAATTCCCTTTACAATCTCCTTTAAATATCTACATATTGTATAATAGGTTTCTGCCTGAACAGAATGGAGACGGAGCATTGATCTCTATATACACTGGATAGCGTATCCATAGAAACAATGACTCCATTGGAAGAACTGTTATAAAGAAATTTTTTTCGGAAATTAAAAATTTATAATAAATTTAAATCAAAAATTAGTGACTCTGAGGATGAAGTTATACGTAGGACGAATTGATTTGATATTGGAGATTTTCAACGTAAGCTTTCTGAAAACACTTATTTTATTTATTTACTTACTTATATGCATTTCCGAAGCTATTATTTATATAAAGCTTACTGAAGATGGAAGCATAGCTTCCGAAATGCATATAGTAAATAAATAAATAAAATAAGTGTTTTCAGTTATTTAAATTAATGTCTTTTATGTATGGAAGATGACTGGAAAACCAGTGTTCTTTTTTATTTGAATTAAAATACTTTCGAAAATAGTTGAAGCCACACTTTTCACTCGCAACCAACAAATATAACAGTTATTACTCCCAAACGCACATTTTCATCGAGTTTTTCCACCATATATATTTATTATGAATAAAAACGGAGAAAACTTTGTTATTTTGTTAAAGAAAAACTAAAACAAAATGTAATGAAAAAAACAACTTTTTAACCATACTTTTTATATTATTGACTTCCAAAAAAAAACAAAAATAAAAAGAAAATCAACATGCTACACCAAGCCGACAACAGAACACCAAAATAGCTGCATCCACTATTAAGTTCAACATCTAAGTGCATATTCTTCTTGCTTGACTTGTTTTTTAGCTGTCATCTGTATTTTCAGATAAAATTTTGTATCTTACAAACGTAAGCAAATGTAACGAAAAGTCAGCTGAATTTTCAGAATTTTTTCTGGATCCTTGAAAGCATGGACTGACAATATCAAACTCAACAAACATTATAAAGTTAGAAGGAATTGGTAGGTATATGAAATAATCATTTGCAACAACGGTGAGGAACTAAAAAGGAATCACAGTTCTTTTCTTTTGGAAGTAAAGAATCGAACAGTCAAAGCAAATTGAAAGTTATAGTTGCAATTCACATAATTCTTCGACTTGAAATAAAATTAAAAACAATACCCGTGTTTTTATGGGATTTCATAAATAAAATAGTAAGAAATTTCCAATAAAACGTATCCGCAACTGCCTATATTTTTGTATTTGTAATATGGTACCCCTGAATGGCTGTCACAACACGAAAGTGAATTTTATGAAAAATAAAAATGGAAATAAAGCAAAATTATTAACAAATCTAACTTATGTTGTAGTAAAATAAGAAATATAACTATGTATTTATATAATTTATGAATTAAATCGAATTTTGTCAGTCCATTTTATCTTTGTTTCCCATTTTCAGATTCTAAAATTGATTTTGCAGCTAATAATAGAAACAAAAGTTTAGGGGTCCATTGGTAGACTATGGTCAAAGTAAAAAAGTCGTCTTTTATTCTGCTATTACACGCGGACTTTTAAGTCAACTTTTTTTTTAAATTAAATGAGTGCGAAAATAAAATCATATATTTTTTTCATTTGAAAACATTTAATGGTTAATTAAAAGTCTTCGTATAATAGCGAACTTATTACACATGGAGTAGATGACGTTATTAGTGATAGTTTCAAAAAAATAATTAATGATTGTATTGCTTCCTTTAATGTTTGTACCTAGCATTCCATTGGTAATTCTTACTCACCAATGTTAGCGGAATACCTGAGGTTCAACGACATTTCAAGTATGTGATAGTAGCAAAATATGCTTGCTAAATTCCAGTTGTACCTGGGTCAAAATTTGATCTGTGGTTCAGCATTTTTAAAATCGTATAACCACAGACCAAAACTTGAACCATATTTGTACATCAAAACCTGAACCACATTTTTACAAACTGGTCTTAAGCCAAGATTACATATATAGGTTTTACTTACTATGAGTAACGTTAAAGTGCCTTTCATAAAGCTGCGAATAGCAAAGTGCGAATTGCATAAGCAATTTTTGGTTGCCGATTGATGCGAATTGCCATAAATATAAACTACGCCATGACGATACGTTTGTGGGTAAAATTGTATCCTCACTGATTTCAACTTCAAAACCATCGTCATGACGAAGCCAAAAGTAACAATCTAAACACTCAACATAACTCTACTCTACAAAAAAAGCCATCGAGAATTCGAGATAGATAAAAGTATCAATCGTACCAATAACGAAACACAAAAATTCTATTCAGTTGATTTCGATTGAGCTTCAAGCTCGCTTCAATACCACATGTAAACGTAGTAGCAGTCACAAATGTCATAATCAATTGGAGTCATAAAAACTGTTATACTTTGTAGCGAATACACTATCCAGTGTATTATAGAAATCAGTGAGATGGAGCTGCAACTGGAATAGCTGTCAAAATGTTGAATACACACAAATCAAATGATACGAACAAAACACGACGCAGCTCCGGGCGGAGCGTTTGCATCAAGCTTTTTGACGTTTGAATATTATGAGAGTAACCGTGTGTTTACATGGGGGTTGAAAAGAGTTTTAAGCTCTTTTTAATCTCTGATAAAGATGTAGGTAATCTTAACTTCAGTTTTATCATTATCCATTTTAATTTTTGTTTTAATTTGTATTTTTGTTTTGAATTAAAATCGAACAGCTGGCTTCAAATGACAAAAATGTCAGAAAGCTGTACAACACATTGTGGGCGAGTAAAAAAAATCACGTACGACATTTTTTTACAACAATTCTAGTTTCAGCTCCAGTTACAGCACTCCATGTCTGTAGATATTCAGAAATACCAGTAATAGCCCTTTCACACTAGCCCACTGAGTATTAATACATGTCAAAAAAGTGGGGGAAAAAATGTGTATAGTGTGGAAACAAAATATTACAGGTATTAATACAAGATGTGACAGCCCATCTTACACAGTTTGACAGCTTTGCATACATGATTTGACATGTATTAATACTTTACAATTTTTAGGGTTGGTTCTAATTTTTAATACATTTCATCCGTGTGTCAACACAAGATTGGCATGTATTATTACAAGCCAGTGTGGAAGGAAAATTTGAAAGTCATATTTCCCACAAATTTCACAGTCGCAAAAAATTCTTTCCCACTTTCAATTTGACATGTATTAATACTCAGTGGGCTAGTGTGGAAGGGCTTTAAATTGCTACTTCTGAATATTTGAACCTATTTAATAAATCACCAAAAATTGTATGTACCTTACCTTAAAACATACGTACATACACTATATTAACTTGGGAATCCATTTAGTATTTAGTATTTATTGATATAAAGTATGCATTTCCAACACAGTAAGAGTACTCTTTTTAAATTGTGAGAAATAAACAAAGCGTATTACATAATTTCCATTAATATAAAAAATAAAGTAAGATAGGTGATTAAAAAAAAAGCATAAGAAAACAAAGTTCAGATATAACACTAATCTTTACATTTTAATTCTTGTACAAAAAGTTATGAATTCAATTCAAAATTAATTGAGTTTGCTTGTTAAAAATGGTGTGGAAAGGGGAGGGGTAATGTCAAAATTAGTTGCTCTGATTTGCAAAGAAGACGTTTAGCTCAACCTAAACCGACGTGTGTCATTTAGTTCTCTCAGGTTGCGTGGGAGTGAGTTCCAAAGGCGTATAGCAGAGATAAAAAATTGTCTTTCGGAAGTTAGGCATGTAAACTGTGGAAGAAATAAGCAAGCAGATCTGTTAGAAATCGAAAACTGAATTTAACTGTACAGATAAATCGGTTGCCTGCTTTTCATAATGCTGAACAATAAAACCAGAGAACGAAACTTGATATGATTCAACAAGGACATATTTAACAAATTTTTAGCTAGGTGTGAGATATGGTCAAATCTTCTGAGACTATAGACATAGCGTATAATACTATTAAATGCTACTTGAAGCTTCCTTTTACTCTCCGCATCACAATTATAAAAAATTTCAGAGTCATGCAAAAGTACTGGGATAACCAAAGTCTTAGCAAGAACTAGCCTTGTTTTTAGTGGTGTAAATTTTTGAGCAGTCCATAAAGTTCGAAGAACACCATCACATTTATGTGGTTATTCCATGTGAGGGTCCTGTTGAATATCATACCCAAATTTTTCGAGGTATCTGCGAACTCAATTGCTGAATTATTGAGTATAATCGAGGGAAAATAAGATAACTCTAGTTTCTTTTTCGAAATAACTAAACATTTACATTTGTTAGGATTGAGTGTCAGGTTGATGTCTGAGGACCACTTAGATATCCTTTCAAGGTCTTCATTCAAAATGCTGGCACAATTCTCTATTAGACCTAGAGGACAGCTTTGATAAATTTGGATGTCGTCAGCGTAAATATGAGTTGAAGAGTTCAAAATTACATTTTGAAGCGGGCCCAAAATCGATCCTTGCGGGACACCTCTAACCAATGGAAGTAGTTCAGATAAAGAACTATCTAGAGACACAGCCTGTCTTCTATCACCAAGATAAGATGCAAGTAACCTAACAGCAAAAGGAGACGTATTAAAGCAGTGGCGTGATTTATCAATAAGAATGGAGTGGTCCACCATATCAAATGCCTTGGAGAGGTCGAGAAGGATAAGGAAGGTAACGTGGTCCTTATCCAATTTCTCTCTTATGTCTTCTACCACAATCAACAGAGTAGTAGTACAACTGAGTTTGGCACGAAACCCAGATTGAACTGAAACCAGAAGACTATTACGTGTAAGATATTCGTTTAACTGATTATGCATTAAGCCTTCACAAATTTTAGATAAGTAAGGTATAATTGAAATAGGCCTAAATTCATCACCTATCGAATTCTTAGGAACTGGTATTATTTTGGCCAGTTTCCACTGGCATGGAAAAATCCTGGTTGTAAAAATGGTATTGATAACGTGCGTAATATATGGAAGAAGCAAAGGTAATATGGCTTTCATGAAAAGGGGATTCACTCCATCTTAGCCTACAGCATTTGATTTTACAGTCAGAAAACTTTCGACTACATCTGTGGTTTCAATCTTTGCAGAGAAAAATGGTTGCTCTGTTAAGACTACAGGATTTCTGTAAGTATTATTCGCAGCTGAAGTTGTAGGTGGAACCGATAAAAAACTACGATTTAGATCATTACAATCTACATCGCTAGTACAGCTTAACTTTTGTTTGCCTATTCCCAAATTACGAAGTCTACTCCATAGCTTATAGCTTTCGGCCATCTATATTGGTATTAAGTTGGTTGAAATAAAACTGTGTCTTAGAAATTCTTTTCTCACGAGTGTCTTTATTTCTTAAATATTTGTAAAATTGATGGAGTTCCTCAATCCGAAAATGTTTCCATCGGTGATATGCCTGGTCACGTTGCATTATTAACAAGTGAATATCGTTCGTAAACCAAGCCCTTGAATTTTGCCTAACCCTACCGATTGATATAGGAACGTTAGTTTCAAAGAGATAGTTTATATTACCTTGCAGAAAATTCACATGATCATTCGGCGAGGACATACAATAAATGAGGTCCCAAGGAACGCAACGGATGTGGTATTCGAGAGCAAGCCTATCAATATTCTTAAAATTTCGAAAACAATAAGATGAAGCATTGTTTTGGTTATTTATGTCAAAATCATACGTAAGGAATATAAGGTCATGCTTTGAGAATGCGGGTGCTGAGATTTGATCATGTAGAAGTACCCTGTCAGTATAATTTACAAAAAATACATCTAACAGTGTGCTCGAGGTATTCGTGAAATGTGTGGGTATCTGGTTATTTACGGAATGCAAATCAAACGCCGTCATGTTATCAGTAAGATGACTTTCAACCAATAGATCACTATTTAAGTCACCACATACTATGATATTACTTACGCCAGCTGAAAATTCTTCCATTAGAGTATATAAAGGTGTTAAATTAATATTTTTATTTGGTCTATATACACTACCCAAGACAACAGAATTATCCCCACAGATTATGTCTACAAAAAGATATTCAATTGGACACTCAGTAGGTGAATGACATTTTTGTTTACAATTAAGACCCTCTCTAACATAAATTGCTACACCCCCACCAGTGCAAACATACCTATCACAACGAAAAAGTTTACAACCATTCAGATTATAACCTGCATCCTTATTATCTGAGGAAAACCAAGTTTCCGACACACAGATCGCATCAACTTGAGAATCTATGAATATATCTCTAAATTCATCTATTTTAGGTAGCAAACTTTGTGCATTTAGATGGCAAACTTTAAGACCTTGCCTACGACGACAAAGTACTCTTATCATAGAACGCAATATGATATCACTACCATCGCCCATGAAGATCACTTCGCTGTCATTTAATTCCATTTTTGGAAAAAAAAACTTTAAAGGAGAACCAAGCAGCACACGTAGGTTGAGAGTGAGTAGCTCATCTCTTACCCAAAGCAACAACATTGACGTAAAAGGACAGGGATTTAAAGAAATATCAAGCAAAAACATTACAAAAGTAATAAGAAAGAAAATTAAAGAAAATAAAGACAAAATAGAATCAAAACAAAAAGATAATACTTGTTGATGGGTGTTTACTATCATGATTGCTGCTGTACTTCTTCTTCTGCTTCCGTTGTCTGACAACTCGCGGCTATAACATTCATCATTCTGTCGTTTTCCACCAATATTCCCTTTGCATTAGCACTCTTCACTCGTTGTCTGACAACTCGCGGCTATAACATTCATCATTCTGTCGTTTTCCACCAATATTCCCTTTGCATTAGCACTCTTCTTCACGTAGACCGAACCAGAATTTGTGTAAACTATTGCTATGCTTTAGACTTACAGCTCTGTGGTAAAGGGAGCGATTTTTGCTGGTCATACTCCCGAACATATGGATGTTCCTGTTATTTTCTGAGTTGATGTCCACATCTTCGAGACAAAGTTGTCTGTTGGTTTTACAAAAGAGAGCAACTGCTTGCAGAACGGTGTTTCTTTCGTGAGTAGAGTGGAATTTGAGAATGATGGGTGCGTCTGTTTTGTTTGCGTTAGACGGTCCGTTATTCTTTCGAGGTATCAGGCTACGAAAAATTGCTTTAAGGCTTGGCGGTGTGCAGTCGATGCTTTGACAAAGGTGATGAAAGGTTGTCGTCAGATTTTCGTCCGGCAGGTGCGGTAAACCAAAAATGATAGCATCGGCTGCAATTTCCCGACGCTCGAATACATCACATCGTTTTTGTAAATCATCCACTTCACGTTCGAGTGTCTGCGATTTAGCAAGGTTTGTTTCTATCCCTTTGAGAGTTTGAAGAGATCGTTCCATCTCTTTGATCTTCAATTCAGCTTTCTCTTAACGGCTTTGGAACTCTTGAAGAGATGCTTCAACATCTTTTATGTTTGTAGCTAACCGGTCATCAATTAGTGAAATTTGATTAATTACGTCATTACGCAGTAGCTCTATTTCGTTGGATATTTGTTTGACTAGTTTATCAGTCAGCAAAGCGAATCTTTCCTCTAAATTCAAAAGTGATGACGCAGGTGGGATATTTTGACTGGAAGTTGAAGCCAAATTAGAACCTTTGTCGTTTTTATTGAGTGGTGAAGAGTATTGCTTTGGTGTTAGTGCAGACTCTATAGTTAGGCCGTGTGTGGTTCGAGATTTATCCAGTGTTGGTGTTGACAGCTTCTCTTTTGGCTCAGTCTTTGTGGATCACGTTTTGCCCCCATCAGAATTATTAAATTTAATTTATTAAACAAATAAGTTATTTAATTAAAATAATGAGGGAATGAAATTGGCGCGAAACTCAACAAAAACTAGGTAGCAATGTTTCAGATATTAAGTTAACGATAACAAAGAAGTGCCGGGACAGAATATGAAATGTTTAAGCGGACGAGATTAGCAACACGTCTATTCACTTTGAGTCATACTTTATTATCATTTGGTAGGTATTTATTCCCTATCAACATTTTTTTTATTCCCTTTCAGTCAACAAGCTTTATTTTGTTAATGTTATCAAAGACGAAAAAATAATGGTAAAGAAGGGGATAATTTCGACTCAAAAATCAAAATATAAATAGGTACCTAAAGGGCATAGTACAATGGTGGATTTACATGTAACTTGATCTTGATCTTCAAGAAAAATAAAGCGGGTCAGGCATAATGGCAAAATATGAACGTGTGAAAGAGTACAAGGATGGTAACCCTATTTTAATTACTTTAATACGAAATAATCTGTTTGGCTGTCAAAAACATATGTTTTTGTTATTTTTGTATTTTATTTGAAGATTAAGATTCGGTTGATAAAAGTTTTTATTTTCATTCAATACCTAATTTAATTTTTCGGTTTTTTCACGTTTGTTCAATAATTGCTTTTCACGGATATCTTCATGGCTTTAATCAAATTTATTTACACCTTCATATATCTTTTGCTTTTTTTTTGTCTTTGACAATTGACTAATTTAAAGCAAAGTTATAGCAAAATATGCACACAAACACAACATGAACCTGTGCACATAAATATAGACGAAGATGCCATCATCAAAATGAGCATATTCGTCTATTATAATCTTGATTTTGATTTCTATATTTTACTATAATCTTGATATTATCAAGATGCTCTTAGTTTCGGTCTTACCCCTCTATCCAACAAACGAAACTTTTATATTTTGCATCCTTTTTTATCTTCAAGAAATGAAATCAAGATACATGTAAGTCCAACATAAAAACAACAAGGTATTCTCGACAGCTCAAGGAGACGATTCGTGACGTCATTGCGAGTGCATGATCTCAATTGTTGGCCAGATGGAACAATAACTAAAAATAAATTATTTATGTTTTGAAGTTATTAAGGCCCATTTGCTGATTCGGAACATAGATCCTTTTCACAGCTAGGTTCCACATAAAATCTATGTGATACCTTAATTTATGTAAGTTGCTGCAAAAAATGTATGTTCAACATAGTAAGCCCTCACCCTTTGAGTTTTGACTAACTTCAATTCGGTTTGCGAGAATGTCAAAATATTGTGAATTTTGTTTTGTTTTTGTGTTTTAACGCATTTTAAGGGGTTTAATTTCAAAAACGGTCTTAAAATAGTAAACAAAAAAAAAACGATAGCGCAACTTGAAAGATAAAGAAAATGCTCGAATAAAATAAATTAACAGCCAGTCGGAATCATGCTATAAGAATGCGCTCAAGAAATTTTAAAGTAAAATAAAGTTAATCTGAATTTGAAAACTCCAGGTCAAACAGCCGATGACATATTTTTTGAAGATGAAACTTCACCTGATATTGGAAAGCACAAACATTAGCCACAGAACCTTCGTTCGTTGAAGGTAACCCAGTGTTGAAGCAAGAAATGACAAATGGCTATTCTCTCAAAATCACCAAAAGGTTCTTAATGGTGTTAATGAGATAAGCAAGAAACGAAATTTGTTTTTAAATAGTTTCAAAAACGCATAAAACAAACCAGTTTCCATTTTCTATTTCTTGTGATTATTAAAGTAAATTTGTGTATTCCTTGAATTTCTATTTCAAACATAAAAGAATTACCTGCAGCACATCAAAAAAATTTTTCGGAACTCATGCCACTTTAAGAGTTTATTCTTTATCTCATCTAGCCCCAAACAAAACCCAGATGTTCCTTAGGCCGAGTTCAAGGCGATCCTAGGTCATAGAAAAAACACAGAATTTGCTGGTCAGCATGACTTCAAGGTTTTCTAGAAACACTTTGTGGCAACCCCAGGGTGAATTCAGGACTCAACGAACGAACTTAGAGATTTCAAAATCAATATGGTACCTCTAAACAAGTGGATAATACTCCATGCACTTCAAGAAGAAGACCAATTTCCTCTGCACTTCAAAACGGCAAGATAGCGTGAGCAGTATTCTGAGTAATTTATTTTTTTTTATTTTGTAATGGTATTTTCTTCACAGTTTTTGGCAAATAGGTAAAAAAAAAATGTGTGGGTACCGGAACTTGCGTTGAAGATGTGTAAACATCCGTTTTCACCTAAGTGATGGGGTCATTACCACGTAAGGAAAAAATTGGGAATTTGTAATACAAGCGCTAAAACTAAATGGTCGCACGACACAAACGTGAAAGCACAATGAACGAAACCAAAATTATCATCAATCCATTGCTGGTGGTCCCATACCATTATTTTTTTTTATCAAAAACAAAATATTCCGACAAAACTCCTCCGCAAAAAATCCATCACAAATTAATTTAAGATAGGTTTTTTTTCCCGGTACCTTCCTATCTACCTACTAAATGTCTGTTTTTTGCGATTTAACATCTGGATGAGATAACACCCCGACTCTACAGAGGGACCTAGGTGACCTGTTTCTCCAACTAAATCTGATATCTATATCACAATATTTTCTTCTATATGCACTTAAGTGCGTTCTTTTTCTAACCAAAGCTAACTATAATTATCAATTATAGTTAACTTTCATCGTTCCTTTTACTTAAAAAAACTACTTTAACTGACTTTATGTTGTCACAAAATTATTCCTAAATTCAAAGTTTAAGTGTGAAATAGTAACTTGAATAACTTTTTCCAACTCATCTCTCTGATGCTCTCGATGCAAGCTCTCGATGCGAATAATCTTATTAGAAATGAGGTAATCAAAGACTACACTGGGGTGTCAACGACAACAAGGAGATCTCTACCTTTGTTTATGCTCACCTTTGAAAATAAAGAAAGTCGCGATAAGATTTACAGTATAAAATCAATTATGGGCATAGTTGTCAAAATTGAACCACTGCGAAAGTCAACAATTGTTCCACAATGTAAACGCTGTCAAGCCTTTGGGCATACACAAAAAACCTGCAATCGTGGGTTTGCTTGTGTTAAATGCGAAGGCAAGCATGCAACTAAAAACTGTCCCATGGGCAGAGAACAGAAAGCGAAATGTGTTAACTGTCAAGGCAACCATCCTGCAAGTTACAGAGGATGTCCAGTTGCCAAAAAATTCCAAGACACAAAAAGAAAAAACAAAACTGGGAACAAGCTAAGAAACCCAACAAACACAAAAACAATAGTTGAAAGCAAAAAAGTAGCCGTTGAAAACAAAACTAAAAATCAACCGCCAAAAGCAATTGCACTAAGCAAAAGTGATGAAAATAAATCCTATTCCCAAATTGTTAAAAATGTGCGGAAGAACGAAGAAACATCTATTAAAGAAATGCTTGAACTTATCCTAAAAAGGATTGACAAACAAGATTTAAACATATAACAGGTAAGCGAAGAAGTCGCTCTTAAAAAACAATGATGAACAGAACACTCAAAATCGCAACATGGAATGCAAACGGTCTTTTACAACATGTATCAGAACTAAACATCTTTTTAGACATTGAGCATATAGACATTTGTTTGGTGTCCGAAACTCACCTCGCTATAGAACAAAATCTTGATAATAAATTACCTAACTATACGTGTTATCACACTCCGCACCCAGCTGACAAAGCTAGGGGAGGATCAGCAATACTAATAAAAAAGTGCTTAACGCACTATGAAGAGCCTAAATTTACTAATGAAAACATGCAAGTAACAACAGTTAGTATTGGTATAAAAAAGAAAGAGTTTAAGATAGCATCTATATACTGCCTTCCGAGGTGCTCTCCAACTGAAGAAGACTATGCAGAACTCCTAAATTTGTCAGGACATAACTTCCTTGTTGCTGGCGACTTCAATGCTAATGCTTCAATGCTTGTTTGGTGTCCGAAACTCACCTCGCTATAGAACAAAATCTTGATAATAAATTACCTAACTATACGTGTTATCACACTCCGCACCCAGCTGACAAAGCTAGGGGAGGATCAGCAATACTAATAAAAAAGTGCTTAACGCACTATGAAGAGCCTAAATTTACTAATGAAAACATGCAAGTAACAACAGTTAGTATTGGTATAAAAAAGAAAGAGTTTAAGATAGCATCTATATACTGCCCTCCGAGGTGCTCTCCAACTGAAGAAGACTATGCAGAACTCCTAAATTTGTCAGGACATAACTTCCTTGTTGCTGGCGACTTCAATGCTAAACACACCCAATGGGGATCTAGGCTCATAACAACGAAAGGCAAACGGCTATATCAAGCAGGCCGCAAATACAACTGCGAATTTTATTTTTCTGGCTCGCCAACATATTGGCCATCTGATTTTAACAAAATACCAGACCTTATAGACTTTTTCGTAGTAAAAGGTATTAAACGAAACCATATAAGTGTCGAAGGTAATTACGATTTATCGTCAGATCATACTCCAGTAATATTATCACTGAGGGAAGCAGAAATAATAGAAAAAAGTAATCCTAAGCTCGTGAACAAAAGAACAAACTGGAACGAATTCAGAGATAAACTTGAAAGTTTTATAAACCTAAGATTCCCTATGCAAACAATTGAACAGATTGATCATGAAGTAGAACAATTTATTGCTGATGTGCAACAGGCTGCAGAAGAAAGTACAAGTACAAGTACAACAATTTCGAACTCAAGAGAAAAAGAAATAAAAAATCCTGTCGAAATAAAGGAGCTGATTTTGGAGAAAAGAAGAGCTCGAAGAAAATAGCAAGCTACGAGATTTCCAGGTGATAAGGCAGTTTTTAACCGTCTTAACAATGAACTAAAGAAAAACATCTGTGAATTTAACAGTGATTCTCTTAGTAGATTCCTGAATAGCCTGACGGCGGATGCTTCTACGGAATACTCCTAATGGAAACAAAAGGCTGATCTCTTCGCTGAACATCTCGCGAATGTTTTTAAGCCATTTCCAGCAAGGATAGCTACAGATCCCTTATAGTTTGTTGATAGAAACGACGAATGTGAAATTCCATTTGTCACGCTCAAAGAAGTAAGAAGTATGTGTCGACATAAGTTGTCTAACAAAAACTCACCAGGGTACGATTTAACAACTGCTCAGGTTTCGAAAGAAATGCCTTCAATAGCCTTCAAAAAACTCCAATTTATAATAAATGCATGTCTTAAACTAAGATATGTGCCACATCATTGGAAAATTGCAGAAGTCATCGTTATACCTAAACAAGGTAAGCCACCAACAGATGTAACATCTTACAGACCTATATCGCTTATACCACTCATGGCAAAAGTTTTCGAAAAACTGCTTCTGAAAAGACTAGCAAAATAATAGAAGAAAGAAGACTAATTCCGAGCCATCAGTTTGGATTTAGAAATAAACATTCCACGATAGACCAAGTGTATCGAATTACGGATGTTGTGGAAAAGGCATTTGAAGAAAAACAAGTATGCTCGGCTATATTCTTAGATGTTGCTCAAGCCTTTGACAAGGTTTGGCACTTGGGACTTGAGTACAAACTGCAAAGGGATCTTCCCAGGCAGTACTACGAAATACTGAAATCCTACGTTACGAACCGACTCTTTAGAGTACAGTACGACCAAAATTACTCGGAACTAAAGAAAATTGAAGCCGGTGTACCACAAGGAAGTGTCCTAGGACCAACCCTGTATCTGTTATATACAAGGGATATTCCAGTGGACATCAATGCTATCATGGCCACCTTTGCTGATGATACTGCAATATTGGTGCCAGATAAATCCGTTACGAAGGCTACATAAAAACTGCAAAATGCAGTCGATAAAGTTAGTGATTAGACGCAAAAATGGCGAATCAAACTAAATGAAACAAAATCGACGCATATAAACTTTACAAACAAAAAATAAACAATGTTTCAATTCTTATAAACAGTACAGCAGAACCTTACTCCAATACTGCCAAATACCTTGGAATGACTTTGGATGCAAAGCTTAAATGGAAAGAACTCATCAAAAAGAAAAGAGACGAACTAAACTTGAAGTTCAGAAAAATGTACTCGTTGCTAGGAAAGAACTCTGACCTATCTATCCAGAACAAACTAATGTTATATAAGAAAGTACTGAAACCCATTCGGACATATGGCATCCAACTATGGGGCTGTACAAAAAAAAACAAATGCTGAACCAATCCAAAAATTCCAAAGCAAGGTGCTTCGCGGAATAATAAATGCCCCTTGGTATATAAGAAATAGCGATCTGCATCGTGACCTTCAAATTGAAATGGTTACAGAAGTGGTTAAAAAACACGCTGTATCGCACAATCAGCGACTGCAAAGTCATACCAACTCCGAAATGGAGACCGTCTTAAATGTACGAGACAATGTTCGGAGATTAAGAAGAACCAAGCCTCATGAGCTGATGATCTAAAAGCTATGGGAAAGTGTTATAACTTAAACTTCCCACAATACGATTTATAAATTAAGAAAGAAAAATCATCTGTCGATCTTTCATAGATTGGTCCTGATTCACCGGTGGTCTTAGTGCGGTAAGAGTCCCACACTACTTGGTACCGATTCTTACCGAGTGCCTTTTAAAGATTTCCATCAGATAAAAAAAAAAAAATCTCTGATATAAGTTGAGATGATGAAATCACGATGTTTTCATTTTGAGTTATTTTTTGTTTGCTGCTCAATCGTTCGAATTGAAATTGATCTCATTTTTGTAAATATATATATTTTTAAATTAATTGATTTTATCGTCGATAGGGACTGTAGAATTTGTTTTCTACGTTTTGTTACATTTTTATCCGATCTGTTCGATTTGTAGTAAGGAAATTTGTGCCAGTAAGGCACAGTGCACAGTGTGTTTGTTCTCGATTTTAATTCATGACAGACCAACCATATTTTAAAATCTTGTCGTTCTTAAATGAAAAGTAACTCAATGTTACTTTTTTTTTTAACTGTGGCATTGCAACTCTTCTTTTGACACATTACCCACAATTAACTAGAATGACAAAAAATAACGCACCATACACTTAAAATTACAAACAAAAATTGCTACCCGCAAATGCATTAAAAAAAGCATAAGTATACAAAATAGTGAAACAAAAAATTAAATTTCTAGACAAAATGTCTTCATCGGTCAAAAATTATGTCAGATATCCCTGTCAAGATATAATCGCAGATAGATAACTAATATCCAATCAAGAGATAAAACGGAGTGGCTCTATTGCGCTGATACACTAACTCCACCGCATTTCAGTGTATCAGCGAATTGCGTAAACGCAACCGATGTCAACTTCAATGAAATCACCAAAGGAACAACGAAGTTGAAATGTGGTGACATATTTTTGCAACACCCTGCTAAGAAAATATTTTATTATTGATTTTTAATAAATACTCGTATTTTGTATTTTACATTGCACAATCACTGATTTACGATTTTTGTTCGCAGTTTGCAAATGAGAATAGTTTTAAGTCACCAAAAAAAACATCGTTAATTACGACTTTCTTGTCGCAATTTATTTCTCGGTAAAATAAAGTACCACAACGTAGAATGCATCTAATTGTTAATGTGTGACACCAACGATCTATATTGCAAATTGGCGTGGTGGTAGAATGCTCGCACTGCAACTGGAGGATTGTGGGTTCACATCTAAGTAGAGTCAAGCGTAAAGTATGTAATTCAAAAAAATTAAATTAAATGCATAAAGAGTTGAGCAAGATTGATCTTTAAAGTCGCAATATTGCAAAATAAAAGTTGTGATCACAAGACTTTTTTGCAAATTTACAAATTGTGCAAATGAGGAATATTTGGATCAGATTGCGATTTGTTGTTCGCAATTTTTGTTTTCTGTCGATAAAATAAAAACTAAATCTGGTGTTGCAACAGCTCGATCAAGAAACAACGAAGTTGATATATTCGGTTGTCATTGAACGGTAGCGATCCCCATTCATAGTAACGTGCCGGTCTTGATCATCACGGAAGAAGTACGGTCCAATGACGCCGCCGGCCCAATGACGCCGCCGGCCCATAAACCACACCAAACCGTAATTTTTTCGGGATGCAATGATGACTTATTGAGTACGTGTGTATTGCTGCCTGACCAATACCGCATATTTTGTTTATTGATGAAGCCATTCAGCCAGAAATGAGCCTCATTGCTGAAGATGATTTTTCGATGAAAATCCGAATCATTTTCAAGTTGTTGCTCAGTCCAATTCACGAACATACTCGTACTACGCTTCTGGTGGTCAAGCGACTTCGGTTTTTGCGTCAATTTAATCATGTAAGGCCAAGATCTTTTCGCAGAATTCGCCACAACAACGTCACAGAGATGTCCAACGCTTGAGAACGATGTGTGAGAGACACATTTGGGCTTTCTGCAACTGAAGCCTCAGCGGCAGCAATGTTCTCGACACTACGGGCACTTTTTTGTCTCATTGGCGCGGGAACATTTTGTACTGTGCCTGTGGATTCAAATTTTTCCACTAGACGCTCAATTGTTGATATGCTAGGACGATTATGACGACCATAAATTGGACGTAGCGCTCTAAACGTTGAGGCCACTGACTCCGAATTTCGGTAGTAAATTTTAATAATTTCGACTCGTTGTTGGCTCGTATATCTTTCCATCATGAAATGGCAAACCTTACTGAAAAGAAATGTCAAAAGAGCGGCAAGAAATATGGCGTCATTTGCTGCTCTACTCTTGTAGCGTCCCTGTTGAAAAACTCTTGTTGGAATTCAAAGTAAAACAAAAAAAAAATAATTATGTTTTTATGTTTATGTTAACAATAACAATGGCCTGTGGTCAGTTTTAATGACGAACTTTCTACCGTACAAATAGTGTCGAAATTGAGCTGTAGCCCATACAATAGCCAATAACTCTTTTTCTATAGTACTATAATATTATAGTTTTGATTATTATTTGGATTATAATTTCTGTTATTTTGTTGATAATTATTATAGTTATAGATAGAAAGATTTTTATTTTCGGTATTTAGATGTACATTTGGTTAGCTACCGCACAGTTTACATACAGAGATTTGATATATTGAACATATAATATCTTTCAGTTGAATAAGTGTTTTAATTCATATTAAGTTTAGAATGGGTTTGGATATAGATATTTTTGAAGAAAAATACAAACAAAAACCTTCAATTTGAAAATTGTAGGGGCAGGTACATTTTGACTAGAGTTAAAAATAAAACTTCAAAACTTGAGTTATGAAGTAAGTTAGTAAAATTAGAATTAGTGAATTATAGTAAATAAATATTTTTAATTTTTAAAGTTAGTATATCGTTAGTAAATATAAATAAATAGTTAGCTTAGTAACAAATAAATAAATTAATTAACAATTAAATAAATAAATAAATTAATGAATTAATAACATAATTAAATAAAAAAGTAAATAAATAAATAAATGAATAGATAAATAAATAAATAAATAAATAAATAAATAAGTTAATAAATTAATTAATAAATAAATAAATAAATTTATATAGTATAGTACTATAGTACTATAGTACTATAATGACATCCATGTTTGTTTAAAGTGCGTGAAGCAAAACAAAGTGGACCATGAGATTGACTCAATACTGCTCTAATTGCGAAGTTTGAAGCATCGGTAGTAAGTACGAAATCTTTTTGGAAATCAGGATGCCTATTTATTAGGTCATTTGGCATTAAATTTTTAAGTTTTTTAAATGATTCTATATAATTTTCATCTTTGATATTAATTTCAACGTCTTTTTTTAAGCATAATGTCATGGGTTTTATTATTCCAGCATAGTCACAAATAAATTTGCGGTAGTAACCGGTAAGTCCTAGAAAGGATTGAATTTCCTTTACTGTGCTAGGGATGGGAAATTTTTGAATAGCTTCAATCTTTTTCGGGTTTGGTTTAACCCCTTCAGGCGTTATTACATGACCTAAAAATTCCGTTTCCTTTCTTATAAATTCTAATTTATTCAGTGAGACTTTCAAATTTGCTTTTCGTAAAGCTCCTTAGATTTTCCTAATTGAACAGACATGTTCTTCGAGAGAAGTACTAAAAATTATTATGTCGTCAAGATAAACGTGACAGATTTTGTCTATATATTCTTTTAAAACTTCATTCATCAAACGCTGAAACGTTGATGGGGCGTTTTTCAACCCGAAGGGCATTCGAATGAACTCGTAATGTCCTGAAAGAGTAGAAAATGCGGTTTTCTCTCTATCATTTTCATCTACTTCGATTTGATGAAAACCTTTGGTTAAATCTAGAGTTGTAAAGTAGTTACAATGCCCTAGTTTATCTAGAATTGACTCTATGTTTGGCATAGGATATTTATCCTCTTTTGTTTTTAAATTAAGTTTTCTGTAATCAATTACAATACGCCATTCCTTGTTACCCGTATTGTTTTCCTTTTTCGGCACCACCCAGATTGGTGCATTGTATGGCAATGTGGAATGTTGAATCACTTTGGATTCTAACATTTCTTTGATCTGTCTATTAACCTCAGACTTATGTACTTCTGGGTAACGATAGATTCTTGTATAAATTGGAGAGTTATCTTCTGTTTGAATTTTATGTTTAACATGATTTGTGAACGTCAAATCATCTCCTTTTTTATACAAAGTGTTTTTATAATCCGTTTATTATTTGAAACAATTTAATTTTTTCTTCCCTATTTAAATGAGTAGTCCTTAAGTCTTTTTCAATTATTGAATCCAGAATTGAAATTTGTGGAATAATTTTAGTAAAACTGTTGATAGATTCTTCATACTCACGTTCCTCATTTGCGTTGAGAAACAGAGGTATATGTGTTCCATTTAACTAAAGTATCCTATTCGCATAATATATTTCTCCATTATTCGGGACAAGTATATTATTTCCTATTATTCCGTTATATTCTTCATTAAAGTTATAAACCTGAAATTCACAGTCTTTAATTACGGGAAAAATAAATTTATCTTTAGGTATGATGACGTCTTTATTAATTATAATGTTATTTCCGACGGTTTTTATATTTAAAGGGATTTTTCTTAATTTAATATAGTCCTTGGGAGCATCTTCTTCTCTGAGAAGGCTATTTGTAGCTCCAGTATCAATAAGTAAACAAATTGTTGTTTGACCTTTTCTTAATTTAATAAAGGGTAATCCTGTTTTTGATCCGAGGCTGAGACACGAAAATTTACATTTTTGCTATCCGCTTCTTCTACATAGTTTGTAGTTTTTGCTAGTCTTTTAATTTGAGATGATCTAGGATCTTCTTCCAGGGTCAAATCTTTGATATAGTTGTCGATAATTATTCGGATTATAGTTTCTGTTATAATTTTGATTTGGATTACGATTTTTATTATAGTTTTGATTATTATTTGGATTATAATTTCTGTTATTTTGTTGATAATTATTATAGTTATAGATAGAAAGATTTTTATTTTCGGTATTTAGATGTACATTTGGTTAGCTACCGCACAGTTTACATACAGAGATTTGATATATTGAACATATAATATCTTTCAGTTGAATAAGTGTTTTAATTCATATTAAGTTTAGAATGGGTTTGGATATAGATATTTTTGAAGAAAAATACAAACAAAAACCTTCAATTTGAAAATTGTAGGGGCAGGTACATTTTGACTAGAGTTAAAAATAAAACTTCAAAACTTGAGTTATGAAGTAAGTTAGTAAAATTAGAATTAGTGAATTATAGTAAATAAATATTTTTAATTTTTAAAGTTAGTATATCGTTAGTAAATATAAATAAATAGTTAGCTTAGTAACAAATAAATAAATTAATTAACAATTAAATAAATAAATAAATTAATGAATTAATAACATAATTAAATAAAAAGTAAATAAATAAATAAATGAATAGATAAATAAATAAATAAATAAATAAGTTAATAAATTAATTAATAAATAAATAAATAAATAAATAAATAAATAATTGAAGAATTAAAAAAATAAATAAATAAATAAATGACTTTAAAGCTGAATAAACAAATAAATAATAATTCAGTAAATTAATAACAAATAAATACATACAAATTAAACAGATAAATAAGTTGACATAGATACATGTGTATGTATGTTATTGTTAAGCTATTAAGAAACTAATTTACAAATTTGTTTTCTAGTGGATATAAGTGGATATAGGAAGAAGAAAGTTAAAAGTAGGGATAGGAAGAATAAGAAGAAAGGAGAAAGAAAATAATATGAAGAGATAGTTTTTACATCGAGAGTGAGAAATAAAGCAATACTGCACTTTTAAAAGGAGCGGCACTTGATATTGTCCGTATTTTTTTCGGCAAAGAGTTCCATAATTTATTCGCGTAAACAAAGAACAGGCGGGATAAGTTTAGGTTATGATATCGATGAGCAATAATAAGGCGATATATACATATACAATACAACGTACCTTGTATTTGTATACCATGCCTTAAAGGTATACCACCCAAACCTGAGTCACATATCAATGAATACAATTGTGTGCATATCATTGGGCGCATTCGGCAACGTATCTTTAGCGATCCAGATTTCCGATTCAGCTGATGACAAATCGTCTGTGACCAACAAACAAATCCGAAGTTATCCCAAAAATTCTAGGATACTCAGCAATCCAAAGAGAAATTACAAAACAGCTGTTATTTGACACTGTTTTGCAGTGTCGGGTTTTTTGAAAAGAAAATTTATTAGTTAGATGGAGCTAGAAAATGGTTATTTTCAACACCTTGGATTCTACGCAATATGTAAATATAAATGGAATAAGGCTTTGTTAAAAAAGTTAAAAATTTTTGCACATTAAAAACAATTTTAATTCAATTTCTTTGTCAGCTTCTTTCAGCTAACCTATCTGGTTCTGGTCGTTCACAAAAGTCGGATACTCAGTTATCTTGGATAACCTATACGATAGCCGGCGGAACGCGGCCATTGATCAACCACACTACATCACTGATCTCTGTATACACAGGATAGTGTATTCCTTATAATGTATAACAGTTTTTTTGCTTCCATTTGAAGATGACAATTAGGTGGTCGGCTTCATAATTTGACGTCTACATTACCACAAAAAAACCTGTTTCCAAAATTTCAATCTGAAGAAAGAGAAACAGACCAATGATATGAAAGGGAAAAACTATGTGGGAGTTTATTTTTTTATTTTTTTTCAATAAGTTATTCATTGTGTACATTCTGTTTGTGCTATTATTTTCCATTGGCACTAGAATTATATCAATAGAAAGGATGGGATATGGGAACCATCGACTTCGTTCATTATTTCAGTTTGCAAACAAGTTGAACAAAACAGCTGATAAGAGTGATGAGGAGAATGCGATTACATAGTCTGTGTTTTTTTACGATTGTACCTCCTTGGCACACTCTTTACATTTGTAATTCCGTTTCATTTAACCATTTGTGAATGAAATAAAATTACAAACACAACAATGTTAGCAAAGAGATTGGGGGGGGGGGGGGGGTAGCAACGAACGGAAATTTGACGTCTTTATAGTGGATTATTTTGTATAAATTGTTATACAGTCATATTGTTATACAATATACAAAAAAGTGGTCAGCTTCATAATATGACAATTCTTCAAATGGAAGCAACTTTCTTGTGTCGATATGCTATCCAGTGTATTATAGAGATCAGTGCACTACATCCACAAAGCCAATCTTTCGTACGTTTCACCCTCCAAAACCCATTTGTTTACATTGTTTTATTTGTAATTTCACTTGGTGTCAATGAATAGATTTGAATTGCAACAACAACAATACCATTTGTGCGTTTATCACTGTTTTTCACTAATCCTTTGCAAATCTAATACATCAGCTGTTCGCTTCCAGCTTGTAGGCAAATCAATTTGACATCTGAGGACTGCCATCTGCCATCTTTATTTATTTATCTATGGTTGTCACCAGAGAATATCAATTACCAAGAAGCCAATCTTTCAAAGGTTTCACCCACTGATCTCTATAATACACTGGATAGCGTATCGACATAAGAAAGTTGCTTCCATTTGAAGAACTGTTATATTATGAAGCTGACCACTTTTTTTTATAACAATATGACTGTATAACAATTTATACAAAATAGTCCACTATGAAGACGTCAAATTTCCGTTCGTTGCTTCCCCCCAAATCTCTTTGCTAACATTGTTGTGTTTGTAATTTTATTTCATTCACAAATGATTAAATGAAATGGAATTACAAATGTAAAGAGTGTGACAAGGAGGTAAAATCGTAAAAAAAAACACAGACTATATAATCGCATTCTCCTCATCACTCTTATCAGCTGTTTTGTTCAACTTGTTTGCAAATGCAAACTGAAATAATGAACGAAGTCGATGGTTCCCATATCCCATCTACATATTTACTATTACCTATTTAAACACCTTTCTATTGATATAATTCTAGTGCTATTGAAAAATAATAGCACAAACAAAATGTACACAATGAATAACTTAATGAAAAAAAATATAAAATAAATTCCCACAAAGTTTTTCCCTTTCATATCATTGGTCTGTTTCTCTTTCTTCAGATTGAAATTTTGGAAACAGGTTTTTTTGTGTTAATGTAGACGTCAAATTATGAAGCCGACCACCTAATTGTCATCTTCAAATGGAAGCAAAAAAACGGTTATACATTATAAGGAATACACTATCCAGTGTATATAGAGATCAGTGGTTTCACCCTCCAAATTCATTACATTATTGCATTTGCAATTTCACTTCGTGTCGTTGAATAGAAGATGTGAATTGCAACAACAACAAGACCTGTGCCGAATGATGTGCTGAATGACGAGTCGATTCTATGTGTGCATGTTTCACTGATTTTCACTAATATTTTGAAAGTCTAATCAATCCAGCTATTCGTTTTAACTTGTAGGCAAATCAAATTGGCAGCTTAGGATTGACATCTTTATTATTACTGATGGTTAAATTGCTTTTTATTCATTCACTCATTCACTCACAAAAAAAAAACAAATATTTAAAAGAAGCCAACACGTCGACAAGAAAAAACACAAAATTAGCTGCACCCACTATTAAGTTCAACTTTCAGGTACAGTCTTCTTCTTTTTCTTTTTTGACCTGTTTTTTAGCTGTCATCTGAATGTTCAGATGAATGTTCAGATGAAAATGTTTGATGTCAAAATTTGCGTCTAACCATGCAAAAGGCTTTTGAACCTTATGAAAGTACATTCTTGCAATAATACCAAGACAATCTGCTTAAAAAAATGCCTAAAATATAAGGCATCCGTATTTCACAAATCGTCAGCTTTCTGTCAAAATTTCGAAAATCTTAAAATGGCATTTTCATGTATTTCAGATCAAAAAATCACTGAATTTAAATACTTATGTCTCGTTACTGTGTCATAATTACTTTTGATTCCATAAACCGGTTTCAAAACCTTTAATGATCAAAGAATTCCATTTCACTACATTTTAAATCGGTTTTTGTGTCTTCTAATCAAATTTTCAAAAGAGACTTAAGAACGAGGTTTTCACAGAAAGCTGACGATACATGACTTTTACTTAAAATTAAGAGGACTTTCACCAGCACGAAGTTTAAGTGAATGGTAAAGTGCCTTCCACATGAGCAGCGAAATGCGAATAAATTTGTTTAGGCAGTTCCAAGCTTAACATAAACAAATTTTTTTTGGATGGAAGTGAACAATCACACCGAAAAAAAATTAATAAAACAACTATGAAATTAACATTTTTGGGTGATAAAAGCCGTCCAACATTAAAAATATCACATTGACACGCCGATCATATCGTTTTGACATTTATGTAATGTTTATTTAAAAGTTCAAATTATCATAACATTATTTAAAATATCAATACCAATTTGATAACTTAAATGTAATGTAAACAAATAAAATTTCAAATTGATAAGATTTTTTAACATAACAAAATGTTAATTTTACATTTTAAATGTTAAATTGATATTTTTAAAAATCAAATTTATATAAACAAATGATATTTTTTAGTTTTGTTTTAACATTATAAATATCAAATTGATATTTTGTAATTAATATTTATAATTATCAATTTAACATTTTACTTCTTGCCTCTGAACTCATGTGTTTTGTTTCAATTTTCATTATTTCTCGAACAATTTTATCGATGCTACAAATACAATGGTTAGGTCTGTTCAACCAACAGAAATTGACATTTTACAATATTTAACATCTTGTGCATCAACTTGATATTACAAAACCTTCAATCTTTTACCTATAACGTGATTTTGGGGGTATTTGGAAAATTCGCTATAGGCCATTTTACTAAGTACTACAAAACTCTTTAAAGGATGTGGGCCCCGGGAAAATTATATTTATTTTTCTTGTCGCACAATATAGTAAGTGCCAAGCTAAAGACACTAACACAACTCCAAATGTGATTCAAACGTTTTGCATGGCGTGGCTGACTTAGAGCGGTAAATGTCCCCTGTAAGAGTGATCCCGACCACAGATCAAGTTATGAGGGTGCACTCCGAAAACTTATTCGAAGGCCTTCTAGGTAACCCTTCAAGCAAATTCACTAACTCACTAACCAAATTTGTCGGTACTTCTTCTTCAAACATTTTATTTTTCTTCCAACTTACTTTTTAAGTTAATTTTAACAAGTCACGTGGTGAAGGTCTATGCTTGTTTGAAACTGTTCTGTTTTGTAAATTAAATAAGGTTAATAATACAAATCCGTCATCCTCTTCAATCAAACGAGTTGGTTATGGATCTGAAAATATTGTAATATTTTCTCAGGTTCGTTAATAAAACTTATTCACTTTATTTACATTCTCCACTTATTTACTTCCCAAAATAAAACACTTTACTTTTCTTGCAACAAACAATTTATTGTTTACCACTGACATTAATTCATCACTTTACTTTTATTACAACCAACTTTACTCATTCATGATTAAAAACAAACTGCATCCTCTGCCGGTGAGACATGTGCTTTTATACTTTTCACAAGGTTCCCGAAAACGCTGCAAGGTTCTAGTATTTACTCCCAGAGCTTTCCATAGAGGAAAATTTCAAATAAATTTCCCTTTCCGAAGCTTTCAATTTGTCGTTTAGTATTGGAAGTTCGAAAGCTCACCAAAACTCTCCACAGGTTGGTTTGTGTCATGTCTAATCCGAGATTCAGTGTTTCTTTTAATCAAGAATGGTTATAGTTCATTCGAGAGTCATTATAGTACAAATGTGAGAGTCGTTACACTGCCCCCTCCTTAGGATTGACCATCCCGAGCAAATCTATAACTTCCTTCACCTTTATAACGGTGTAAACGGTCACTGTGAACTACTTTCATTTTGCCTCTAAGTCCTGTCTGAATGCGGTAGACGACATCGTTTATTCGTGCTACAACAGTATACGGGCCTTCCAAATTTTGTTAAAGTTTCGGTGAAAGTCCCTTTTGACGGTGGGGATTATAAGGCCACAACAAAATTCATTCGTTGTTGCTTTTGTGTCGTGTTGCGTTTTCATTCGATCACTTGTTAGTTTTCTATTTGCTCTTGTACTATTCCGAATGTCACTCAGCTTTTCTTCTCCACTTTCATTATCGCTCAATTTCACGGGGCCGGTCCGTTGAATCTGCACTATTCTTTCGTTGTTCTCCAAAGCCTTTGGTGGAGTTTTGATTGTAAGGATACCGTCCATTGAAACTGTTGAAGTGACGTATTTGGCATCATACCCCTTTGGCAGCTGATTTAGACCATGATCATCTTCACGTTCGTCGTGCTTAACTTCTACCACCACGCTGTGTCCAACAGTTTTGACCGTTAACTCATCTGAAATGGCTGACATCCATGGACACTTGAAACCCGTGCTTTCCAACTGTGTAGCATTCATTGGAATGTCGCTTGTTACCCTTTCCGTGATATGTGTGGCATGGACACAATCGAAATCTAGAGTCATCTTGTTGGGCAGATATTACTTCCTCTTTACTCCAATCGTCAGTGGAATCCGCTTTTAATCTCTGGATGGCAACCACCTTCTTTTCTTCTTCACGAGTGCAATGCTTGTAGTCAAATTTTCATGATCTTCTTGGTGGCAATCGGCACTGACGTTGCAGATGTCCAGTCTTGTTGCAATTCTAACATGCAGGTCTTCTAGGTGGCATTCTGCACTGGCGTTGAAGATGCCTGATCTTGTTACAATTCCAACATTCAGGTCTTCTAGGTGGGAATCTACACAGGCGTTTCAAATGTCCGGTCTTGGTACAATTCCAGCATCAAGGAGGTTCATTTCGGTGGTTCCTTTGCAACGCTGTTCTCTGGTATGAACACTCCTTAATTTCCAGCTTTCTTACTCAATGGACTCCTTGAGAAGCCTGTTCTGCAGCTTTCATAGTCTGGGCAAACGCTAATGCTTCTGAAAGTGTACGTTTTCCAGCAGATCGAATTGCTCACTGAAGGTTTATATCAGATACAGCACGGACAAAGGCTTCTGTTGCGAATAGCCGGATATGCCAGATGTGCCAACCGTTCGATGTCTGCTTGGAGCTGTTGCAGAGTTTCTACTCTCCTCTGGACTCTAGTATTGAGTTGAACTCAGAAGACTTCTTGCATATGGCCATCTCCAAGGCGTTTGTCAATGGCCTGAGCAAGAGCACTGAAGTTGCCATTCTTATCTGCTGGTATGGTTTGTAGTTGTTCAGCAGCAGTTCCTCTAAGGGCAAGCGTCAGAGCTATATATTTGTCTTCCTCATCCCAGCCATTTGTTGCCGCGGCTGCCTCAAACTGCTTCTTATAGATTGACCAAGAAGTTTGTCCATCGAAGGTTAGTGGATGCATCTCCTTTCTTTTTGGACAGTCGCCAGAACTTTTTCGAAACTTCATTTTCTTTACCTTATCCAATTCCTTTGTAATGCATTCGATTTTATCTTCAACCTTTTCGAACTTTGCTTCGACAGTCAAAAATTGTTTAACAACTTACCTTCGATCAGACTTGTCTGTTCTTGGAATTGCTGAAGAAGTTTTTTCTATTGATTTTCGAGCAGACTCTTTTGTTCACTGCGTCGTCGGTCTAGAAGATTCTTTTATTCTTGGCTTCGCTGATCAAATCGTTCAAGAAGATTCTTTTGTTCATTGCGTCGTTGTTGGCTTTGTTCGAGAAGATTTTTTTGGCTGGCGAGCAACTGAGACATCAAAGTTGTTATGTTCGGCGTACTTACTTGTTCTTGCTCTTCCTCTATTTCAATGTCAAATATAAACGTGTCTAGGTTTTCTCCATGTTTTCTTAAACCTTCTTGCAGACGAATTATAAGATCATTCTTTGTTCCAGCAGTAGGAAGACCTCGCTTGTTTGTTCTGCCTTAAGTTCAACTAAATTTAAATCCCTTAGAGTTGTACCCATTGTCTTTTCATATTTTTGCTTTCACAGTCACGTTCACTTTTGTAATAATTGCCTGTTTAAGCACAATAAATTATCTAAACACAAATAAATTAAGTTTTATTCCACTACTTACACCAATGTAATATTTTCTCAGGTTCGTTAATAAAACTTATTCACTTTACTTTAATTCTCCACTTATTTACTTCACAAAATAAAACATTTTTCTTTTCTTACAACAAAACATATTATTGTTCACCATTGAAATTAATTCACCACTTTTCTTTTATTCCAACCAACTTTACTCATTCGAGATTAAAAATAAACTGCGTCCTCTGCCGGTCAGACATGTGCTTTTATACTTTTCACAAGGTTCAGGGTTCAGAGCTTTCCATAGGGAAAATTTCCCATAAATTTCCCTTTCCAAAGCTTTCGTTTAGTATTGGAAGTTCGAAAGCTCACCCAAACTCTCCACAGGTTATGTTATGTCTAATCCGAGATTCGGTGTTTCTTTTATTCAAGAGGGGTCATAGTTCATTCGAGAGTCATTATAGTACAAATGTGAGAGCCGTTACAATATAGTAACCAGCGAAAAGAAAAAAAAAATTATACAAAAAAAAATAAGTGGAAATAAAATTAAATCAATGTAGTTACAAGGAACTTCTGCATATATTTATGTGTACAACCCAAATTTTTCTTAGGGATCCAAGAAGTACCAACAAAGTGGGTCAGTTTGAAAACAATTTTAATTTGCAGTTCGGGGCTGTTTGTTTAAGAGAGAGTTGTTCTCATTTTCTGACTCTGAGAAAGAGCTAAGAGTGGTTCTAGTTGGTTAACAGCACAAAGAAAAATATGAGCTAACTCCAGAAATGTGTTTTTCAGTCAATTGAAATCCCAAGTTAACTCACTTACTTTGGTGAGCAGACTCAGGTACCAAATTGAGTGCCTTTTCAGTTGTGGTGCCGCGCCATCGGGATTTAGATATTGAAAATTACTGTCAATGCAATTCCGTTGTGGAGTCATCTCTATTCCGATGCTTGAAAAACGTAGATCATCGATGGTCCTAGATGTTTGACCACTGAAAGATGAAGTTTATCTTCAACTGAAACTGTTCCTGGGTTAACTCGGGGCTAATTTATTTTCAGGATTAGCTAACTTGGATTAAACTCAGAGTTAACCCTGAACTGAAAGACTGTTCCTAAAGGAATTTCTGCAACAGCGTAAGCTCGTCGTTAACGTTGTAAAGTTGTAAACAGCATAAATATGTCAAATTATATATACAAATTGTGACAGAATTGCGATTTTTAAAACTTTACAACGGTTACGGCGGCCTGGCAAAATTTTGAATTTTATATTTTGTATGCGACCAACAAACACATTTTTGAAAATCACTCAAAGCTAATTATTCGAAATTCACAACATCGGCACACATTTCACAAAACATAAAATACGTCACGTCATTTGGTGACCAAATAATCAGCTCTTGTGAAAGTAAAAAAGAATTTACGACCTTTCGCAATTTGCAGTTTTCTATTCAAAGTTTATATGCAAAGCAATAAGAGGGTGAGTTTCAAGGGAAATAAGAATAAATGCATGTTTTTAATTTTATTGAATGATAATAATTTTTGTTCGTGAAACCAAAAAGTATTTGAATTAAAGTCAGTAAACTTGTGTTAAGAAAAAAACGCGATATCTACTGCAATTTTGGCACCACTGATGTTAAGGTGACATTTTTCTGAATTTGAAATGCAAAATGAAGAGGACAGCAATAAAATATGAAGAGGACAGGGACAGAGATCTGAGTGAAAAGATCGTTTAATAGCATTTTCATTTTTTAGTTCAGAGAAACGCCTAAACTTTGAACAAAAAATTGTGTTTCTTTTTAGCTTGGAGCGTTCAGAGCTAATATTTTGTTTCTTTTTTCATTCTGAGCATGTACAGAGCGCGCTTCAGAAAAAAATAACGGAGCACACAAAGCTGATTGTTGAACACAACAATTTGACAGCTAGTGTTCAAGTGTATTTCGAAAATAATTCCGAGCGCTCAGTGAAAACGCTTAAATCAACACAAACTCTTTCTCAAACAATTTAATTTTATATATTCACATATGCGTACCTAATATGAACATAACAATAACAAGAACTGTATAATAAAACAAACAAAAAATACCTAAAAAGAATCCAACCGGAACGGAGGACTGGACGTAGCACGCAGTGGCTAATTAATAGATTTTATAGTGAAGATTTTTAACATGTCTTTTTCATACAATAAATATAAGATATTGACTTAAATAGCTGAAAATTCCAATTTTATTAATTTATTTAATCAATTTCGGAAGCTATGCTTCCATCGTCAGTAAAGCTTACTGAGCTTACATAGCTTCCGTTTCAATCAATTTTATTCAATACAATATCTGCACCAATTGCATTAAAAATAATTTACCATGAACGATTTAGAGATCGCAAAATCTTGATTATAACCAAAAACTATGTCAAATGTCAAATATCAAAATGGAAATTAAAAATAATTTGAATGAGGAAATAAATTCGGTGGCGCAACAGCTCTTGGGGAACCAGGGCGTTGTGACATACAACAAAATTCTCAACCATTCCTGTGTGAGTGTTATTTGCAGCCCAGCGGGAAAAAATAAAAAATTAATTTAGGAAAAACCAGCTTTTTCCTTGAGGAATGGCAGCTGCACCTTCCACTTCTCAGATAATTCCTTTGATGAATTTAACATGACGGGAAGCACATGCTACTTTCTGAATGAAAATTTACCAACGGAATCACTACTTCGTGGGAAGTTGGTTATTCACGGACCCAGGTGATTAAAACACGGTGATTGCGTGATTTGTGAATTCACTGCTTGTATTTGGGTTATTCATCAGTTCAATATTCGCAATGAAAAATGTAATGAAAATTCAATTGTGAAGTCACAAGATAAGTGGAAGTTGCATATCAGTTAGTAATTTAACTATCCCATTTTTGTATTGTTAAGAAAAAGTAGCTAGTCTTCTACATGGCAATTTTTTTTCAACGAACGAAATAGCATTTCTCATTTGAAATTCAAAAGTTATTTTTGCGTTTTTGGCAAATTTAAGTTATCTTTGGTTCATATTACATTGATTTTCTTACCGAAAGCTACTGTAAACTATATCCAACAGATGAACATTTTTAGTCACAAACATATCACAAAAGAAGAACTGATGAACTTGTACATTACTTTTCAATAGTTTTTTCATCGCATAATTTTTCCTTTTAAAATAGCGATTTGAAATTCCCAAAAGAAGTTGTTGCTTCTTAAGCACAAAGCAGAAAAATCAGTCAAATTTATGAGCTGAGGAATCTGACAATATTCTTCACTTACTTATGCCGTTTTAGATTGGACGTTCAGAGTACTCTTTTTCCACTCCCTTTTGACTCCTACTACTCCAAATGCCTTCAATTGGCTGTTCCGAATAATGTTTTCGGAGTCTTTTTCTGTTCCCGATTTCAAGAAGAAGTAGATTTGGAACACACGCATACATATACAGTTTTTTGTCGGACTGCTTGCCAAAAGTAATAAATGCTTGAAGAAACCATTTTGTAAAATGGCGTAATTCTGATGTGTGTGTGTAAACTTGACAACATGATATTTTCATTTTCGATTGGAATCAAAATGGAGCAGAACATTCCGAAAATCCAATCGAAAAACGACATAATTCATTAAATATCGCTGCTCGTATGATTTAGCAAGTGAATTCATTAATGATTTCAGCTCTAAAATTCATCGAGGACGGTATTTCCCGCCGGGAGGAAGTTATTATTATTGTTATTTATTCATTACTCTCGTCTATATGATAAACATAATACTGTAACGACTCTTACATTTGTACTATAATGACTCTCGAATAAACTATAACGACTCTTGAATAAAAGAAACACCGAATCTCGGATTAGACATGACACAAACCAACCTGTGGAGAGTTTTGGTGAGCTTTCGAATTTCCAATACTAAACGTCAAATTGAAAGCTATGGAAAGCTCTGGAAGCAAATACTAGAACCTTCCAGCTTTTTCGGGAACCTTGTAAAAAGTATAAAAGCACATATCAGACCGGCAGGGGACGGAGTTTATTTTTAATCGTGAATGAGTAAAGTTGGTAGTAATGAAAGTACAGTGTTGAATTATTTTAAGTGGTGAATTATAAATTGTTTTGTGGTTGTAAAGTGTTTTATTTTGTAAAGTAAACAAGTGGAGAATTTAAAAAAAGTGAATAAGTTTTATTAACGAACCTGAGAAAATACTACATTGGTGTTAGTAGTGGAATAAAACTTAATTTACTTGTGCTTAGATAATTTATTGTACTTTAACAGACAAAAATTACAAAAAAGTGAACGTGACAGTGAAAGTGAAAATAAGAAAAGACAATGGGTAAAACTCTAAATGATTTAAATTTAGTTGAACTGAAGGCAAAACTAAACAAGCGAGGTCTTCATACTGCTGGAACAAAGAATGATCGTATAATTCGTCTGCAAGAAGGCTTAAGAAAACGTGGAGAAAACCCAGACACGTTTATATTTGACATTGAAATGGAGGAAGGGCAAGAACAAACAACTTTGATGTCTCAGCTGCTCACCAGCCAAAAGAATCTTCTGGAACAGGGCCAACAACAACGCAATGAACAAAAGATTCTTCTTGAACGATTCGAACAACAAAGCCAAGAACAACGCAATCAACTAAGGAATCTTCTCGAACGATTCGAACAACAAAGTCAAGAACAAAAGAATTTTCTAGAACAACAAAGCCAAGAACAAAAGAATCTTCTAGAACAACAACGCAATGAACAAAAGAGTCTGTTCGAAAATCAAGAGAAAAAACTTCTTCAGCAATTCCAAGAAGAGACAAGTCTGATCGAAGGTAAGTTAGATGCCTTTGACAACAGAATTGTTGCTATTGATAAGCGCGTTGTTAAACAATTTTTGACTGTCGAAGCAAAGTTCGAAAAGCTTGAAGGTAAAATCGAATGCATTACAAAGGGATTGGATAAGGTACAGAAAATGAAGGTTCGAAAAAGTTCTGGCGACTGTCTAAAAAGAAAGGAGATGCATCCAACAACCTTCGATGGACAATGTTCTGGATCAACCTATAAGAAGCAGTTTGAGGCAGCCGCGGCAACAAATGGCTGGGATGAGAAAGACAAATATATAGCTCTGACGCTTGCTTGAGGAACTGCTGCTGAACTCTGAACTGCTACAAACCATGCCAGCAGAAAAGAATGGCAACTTCAGTGCTCTTGCTCAGGCCATTGACAAATGCTTTGGAGATGGCCATATGCAAGAAGTCTTCCACGTTTAACTCAATACTTGAGTCCAGAAGAGAGGAGAAACTCTGCAACAGCTCCAAGCAGACATCGAACGTTTGGCACATCTGGCATATCCGGCTGCAGGGGATGAAATCATCAACCAATTCGCAACAGAAGCCTTTGTCCATGCTGTATCTGATATAAACCTTCAGCGAGCAATTCGATCTGCTAGAAAACGCACATTTCCTGAGGCATAAGCATTCGCCCTGGCAGTAGAACAGGCTTCTTAAGGAGTTCATCGAGTAAGAGAACTAGAAAAGGAGGAGTGTTCATGCCAGAGAACAAAGTTGTAAAGGAACCAGCGAAATTAACCTACTCGATGCTGGAATTTTTACAAGACCGGACATTTGCAACGCCTGTGGAGATTCCCACTAAGAAGACCTGAATGTTGGAATTGTACCAAATCGGGCACCTTCAACGCTAGTGCAGACTGCCACCTAGAAGACCTGCATGTTGGAATTGCAACAAGACTGGACATCTGCAACGCCAGTGCCGATTGCCGCCAAGAAGACCATGGAAATCCGACTACAAGCATTGCACTCGTGAAGAAGAAAAGAAGGTGGTTGCCATCCAGAGATTAAAAGCGGATTCCACTGACGATTGCAGTAATGAGGAAGTAATATCTGCCCAACAAGATGACTCTAGATTTGGATTGTTTCCATACCATACATATCAGAGAAAGGGTGACATTCCAAAGAAAGCTACACAGTTGGAAAGCACAGGTTTCAAGTGTCCATGGATGTTAGCCATTTCAGATGAGTTAACGGTCAAAACTGTTGGACACAGGGTGGTGGTGAAACTTAAGCACGACGAACGTGAAGATGATCATGGTTACATAAGTCGACAGTTTGTGCCGAAGTTTCAGCTGCCAAAGGGGTATGATGCCAAATACGTCACTTCAACAGTTTCAATGGACGGTATCCCAACAATCAAAACTCCACCAAAGGCTTTGGAGAACAACGGAAGAATAGTGCAGATTTTATAGACTGGCCCCGTGAAATTGAGCGATAATGAAAGTAGAGAAGAAATGCTGGGCGACATTCGTAAAAATACAAGAGCAAATAGAAAACTAACAAATGATCGAATTAAAACGCGACACGACACAAAAGCCACTACGAACGAATTCCAAGCGGGAGATCTTATATGGCTTTATAATCCCCACCGTCGAAAGGGACTTTCACCGAAACTTCAACAAAATTTGGAAGGGCCGTATACTGTTGTAGCATGAATAAACGATGTCGTCTACCGCATTCAGACAGGACTTAGAGGCAGAATTAAAGTAGTTCACAGTGACCGTTTACACCGTTATAAAGGTGAAGGAAGTTTTGGATTTGCTCGGGACGATAAATCCTAAGGAGGGGGCAGTGTAACGACTCTCACATTTGTACTATAATAACTCTCGAATAAACTATAACCACCCTTGAATAAAAGAAACACCGAATCTCGGATTAGACATGACACAAACCAACATGTGGAGAGTTTTGGTGAGCTTTCGAACTTCCAATACTAAACGTCAAATTGAAAGCTTTGGAAAGGGAAATTTATGGGATATTTCCCCTATGGAATAGAATAGAATAGAATAGAATAGACTTTATTCAACAAAAATTCAGTATTACAATATTTGATTGCAGGTCTTATATGACGTGGTTTAAAAACCGTCGGTCAGATTGACAGAATACATTCCATTGAAATCTAAAAAAAAGTGAATTTAAACAAAATCATTTTATAAAATAAACATATTTAAATGAAATTAAGTTGAAGTTAATAGCAAAATTTAAATTGAAATAAAAGTTAAAAGCTTTCTGTAAGAATTCTATTTCTGTAAGCCATTGCAGATTGAATAAATTTGTAGAGCTTCTGCCAGCCTTTCGCCCCATTAAGAGTTTGTATTACTTCTTCAGCCTTAAATCGGTTCTTTCCAAAAACATCTCGTCGAATTTCCTGAAGAATTGGACACATTCCTAAAAAGTGAGCGATATTTTCTCTTTCAAGGGAATTGCAGATTTCACATTTGATAGGTAGTTCCGGTCTGTGAGGTATGAAGTTCTAAGAAAGTATTTCTCCTCTTGCACGAAGAATTGAAGAGATCATGTTTGTGGAATTACTATCGTTAAAATAATTTAGCTCTCCTAGATTAAAGTTCAATTTGCAGTAGAATTCTCTGTATTGCGATGACTTGGCCTGGTTGATATAATTTTGACGATATTTTTCATCCAATTTGGAAACGAGGGTGTAAAGACATTTTTTAAAATCAGTTGGTCGGTCCATATCAAATGCGATGGATTCATCAAGTGAATTAGATATACAGATCCAAGATTGCACAAAATTGAGCCGGTTTGCGATGAGAAATTTTAAAACTCTGTTTACCAGTCGGGAGGATTCCTTTTGCAGAATTTTGATCAAGTAATCGAAGTGTATCTTAAGCGAGTCGATGAACATCGGTGATACTCCTGTTTCAATATGAAGCATGTAATTAGGTGTTGTGGAGGGGAGAGCGAAAACTCGTTTCAAAAAGAAACGAAGTAATTTTTCAACGTCCTCATATTCTTTGTATCCCCACACCTGTGAGCAGTAAAACATGATGGATTTTGCAACCGCTTGAAACAATTTGTATTTCATTGAATGATGAATAGATTTATTTGCAATGCAGTTTTTCCATGAAACACAAAGAGCAGCTTTGGCTTCCTGTAGTTTTGACTTGATGTGTTTTTTCATACAGAGGTTACTTGTTAAAATGACACCGAGGTACTTGAATTCCTTAACCACTTTAACTTCCTGCCCCTTATACTTCCATTTTTCATAACTGGCGTATCTTCCGTGTCCTTTTCTAAATATCATAATGCTTGATTTATTTAGGTTTACTGATAAATTCCAGGTGTCACAATATTTTTCTAAATTGGCAATCATGTTTTGGAGATGCTCGTGAGATTCCGATAGCAGGACGATGTCATCTGCGTACAGTAAACCGGGGATGCTTTCATCAGCAATTGTCACCCCTCCTCCTACGTGCTCCATTAAATCCTCGATAAATAGGGTAAATAAAAGAGTGCTCAATGCACATCCCTGCTTAAGACCCATTGAAGAGCTGAAATCTTCAGAAAGGCAATCTCTATCCCAAACAGCTATTGAATCGTTTGCATAAAGAGCTCTTAGAATACTGATCATTTTTGAAGATATCCCGATATTTAACAATTTAAGAAATAGTGCCTCTCTATTTATACTGTCAAACGCTGCTTTAAAATCAATAAAAAACGCATATAGTTTTTTCCCACGATTGAGGTACACTTCAGCAATATTTGTTAGAAGAAATACTTGGTCCGTTGTTGAGTAGCATGGTCGAAATCCTGCTTGAAGTTCACTGAGTTTTGAGTTCTCACTCACCCATGTTGTTAGCCTACTGAAAATCATACTTGTAAACAGCTTCATTGATGCATTCAAAAACGAAATCCCACGATAGTTTTCTGCTACAGATGAGTCTCCCTTTTTAAATAACGGAAAAATAATCGAAGACAGAAAACTTGAAGGAATATTTCCAGACTCAAAAATTCCATTATAACAGTTCAAGAGAACAGATATAAAATCCGGTGTAGCAAACTTGAAGAATTCCATCGGAATTCTGTCTGTTCCAGCTGCCTTGTTGTTTTTAGCTCTATCTAACGCTGCATTCAGTTCATCTTCAGCAAAGGTTGAGTCCAAAAAATCATCCTCAATAAGTGGAACCGCATAGTGAAAGCTTGAAGCTCTGCATTCAGTATTTAACAACGACGAAAAATATTCCTTTAAATCAGATGCCTTTAGATCACACGCAATAGTATGCTTTGATCCATTTACTAAATTCATTGTCTTCCAGAATTCAGAAGAAGATCTAGCCATTGACAGTGAGTTAACAATGCTTCTATTATAGTCTGCTTTTTTTTGTAAGCACAGGGCTTTATATTTTTTGTTTGAGTCCACGTACCATAGTTTAAAGTTGTAACAATTAAAAGAGCGAAACAAGGCGAGAAACGAAAAGGAAAGATTCCGAGCATTTTCACACTCCTTGTCAAACCAGTTTTGCTTGAATTTTCGAACTTTAACAGGATTCGACGCGTGAGGATAAGCTTTCTTTATAACACCCAGCAGTTCATCCATACAGGGGTTAGGTGATATTTCTTTGAGAAGAGATAGTTCCCCTATGGAAAGCTCTGGAAGCAAATACTAGAACCTTCCAGCTTTTTCGGGAACCTTGTGAAATATATAAAAGCACATATCTGACCGGCAGACGATGCAGTTTATTTTTAATCGTGAATGAGTAAGGTTGGTAGTAATAAAAGTACAGTGTTGAATTAATTTCAGTGGTGAACAGTAAATTGTTTCGTGGTTGTAAAGTAAAGTGTTTTATTTTGGGAAGTAAATAAGTGGAGAATTTAAATAAAGTGAATAAGTTTTATTAACGAACCTGAGAAGATACTACAATACATTCATAAATAATTGCAAAATCTTAATTATATAAAACTGAGAACAGCTAGTGACATTTTGTATTTTGCTTTAAAGAGCTAGAGCTGTTAGTTGTCACTTTAAAAAAAGACAAAAATTAATCATTGTGGTGTGACAATTTTTGTTTTTTCCTTTAAAAATTAACAAAAAGTTTTCAAAAATAATTATAATTACAAAGAATTTGATTGATTTAATATTCTAGCAATATAAGTTAGCAAATCTTCTCTTCGTGATCAAAATCAACAAGGATGGAAGTAACCTTTATAATTACGGTGACCATCCATCCCGGTTTTCCCGGAACTGTTCCGTATTTATATAGACTGTCCCGGCCTATTTTCTAAAAAATCCGAGACGTACAAGTGTCCCGGGTTTAGTTTTTGTCCCGTAGTTTTTTTATTTGTTATAAATAAAAGAAATATTTAATTTTCGCGTATGAACCTTGCCTATACTTACGTATGAAAGTTTAAATATTCCCTTAACAACTCACGCAGAAAGAATCTACTACAAGAGAAAAAACTACTTATTCACATTACATGCCATTAATTATTTTATTGGAAAACAAAAACAATTTGTAAAATTGGCTAAGTTTGCTTAACAAAATGTTATGTATCTTGTTGCCTTACGTGTTGTTGATTCAACTTATTATTTAAAGACTTTTGCTTTTCAGTGCGAGATCGTACTAGTTTCGGGGATAATCCTCCCAAAACCTGTTTTTCAATCAATTTAAATCCTGAGTTAATTTTGAGTTCATGTAATTTGGTGCAATGATTTAACTCAGGGACTAAACGCTCCGATGAGGCGCCAACTTGAAAGGATTAAGAAGGTCGTATTTCATTATGTAGGACATTGATTTCAGTAGATATATTACAGCTGAATGAATAAGTGAAAACTGCATCTAAGCTAACTCAGGGTTAACATTTCAGGACAAGCTAAAATTCATTCAAATCAGAGTTAACCCTGCACTAATAAACAGGCCCTTAGTTGCTTTGTCAAAAGAATTCTGAATTATTTAAATAATGAAAAAAGAGTTGTTGAAGTTCTAATTTATTTTTTTTTATATTTTAGTTTTTACTTTGTGAAGACATTATAATTTATTTTACTATTCCTTTCTTTTCGTTTATTTTTCTGTTATTGTTTTTATATAAGATAATTAAAATAATTGAAAATAATAATAATTTTTCACTTTTTGTCCCGGGTTTTGCTTCTAGAAACATGGTCACCGTACCTATAACTAATGCCGAGTCCAAACGGCTAGATAAGAAGCACTTATTTATGACACAAATTTTCTTAGCGGATTTGTCAGTTTCTCGCAACCCGGCGGGAACTATCGTCCTCAATGAATTTTATTGCTAAAATCATCAATGAATTCACTTGCCAAATCATAAGAGAAGCGACATGCAATGATTAGTTAAGTGAAGTTGTAATGCAAAGATTCGTCAGTTAAATTTTTTTTACTACAGGACGGGGTTCTATTTCCTCCCCATTTAGGCGGGAGGAATCATTTCATACAAAACTACTACATATGATTTTTTTTTTAAATAACGGTAATACTTACATGTGAGTATTACATCCTGTTTGTTCAAGCCAATACTTTCTTATTTTTGCTAGTTTTTAAATCAAGTGAAATACATGCATAGTTTTTGAAAAATAAACGAACTTTAACAAAACAAGTTTATGGCTCACACCACACGCTAATGCATCGCACGTTTTTTATCGCATTCGGGTCTTACCAAACAAATATCGGGTGTTCCTACGATATTTATATTAATTTATTCGTTTGAAAATTGAATAGCTGCAGTATAATGAAAATGCATGGAAAGGTTTGAATTTGTGAAGTATTTTATAACTATCTTTTTAAGGGCAAAGGCTGAAACTTGGACGAATGATAGAAATTATTTATTTAAATATGAATTCAAAAATAAGAGTACTAGAATACTATTGGATGGAGATAACAGCAATATTTGAGCACTTTCACATATGAACTCATACCTCTTTAGTGCATTGATGAATTTTCTTGTTCCCTTTAAATTTCGCATATATGTAGCTACGTGGAATGTAAGCGACACAATCCCGATTTTAAATTGATTCTCTATCTACTTGGACCATTGTTCATTGAGAAAAAAATTGCAATTTAAAAACTCACATTTAATACTTCACTCCTCTTCAAAGATTATATTACAGCGTGTTTTATATCCAACAGGGGTGCTAGAGTTTTTTAAAAAGATTTTTTACAAATAGAATGGATTTTAATTACAAAATTTATCAAATTAATTCTTTAAAAAATCGTTGCTCTCGTTTTATCCAGCGGATCTTCACGATTAAGGATCTTACAAAAATAATTTATAAACTTTTGCACTAAAAAATAACAATACCCTCATAATTGTCCGTTTGGGTTAATACTGGGTATATATCCAGAGCATAAACCCTCAAATGGTATATACCGGTTAGTTGCCCATTACTGCTTACTAGATACACTCGCCCAGTGAGCACTTTTAGTTTGGCTCGCGCTCGGGAGCGTTCGATTTATAAACGCTCACGTCAAAGGCACTATCACTATGTATAATATCAAAACGCGCTTGTCAAGACTGCTCTTATCATGTACGATAGCCAAACGCTCAGGTAAAGAGCACTCTCATTATGTGCAAAAGCAAAACCACACGCCCATGAGCGTGAGACGAGAGCGAGCCAATTTACTGCTCACGAGCCTTTAAGAATTTAGGAAAAAAATTTGACATTTTTAAGTTTTAATTTGTATGCTAATTAATTAAAACTAATAGAGAGAGTCTTACATTCATCACATTCTTTAAGCTCATTTCACTTGAGTGAGGTTTACTTAAAGTTTTACATCTTCACTAAAGTTCACTTAAGTGAGGTGCACTCGAGAACCCTCAAAGCTTCTGAAGCAAGAGTAAAATCAACTACACTAAAAGTAAGAAACCGTAATTATGGGTGAAAAAATTTACTCAAGTGAGATTAATAATCTTTCATTTTATGTGCTTCTGCGTCGTTTGTTTCACTTAAGCAAGGCTTACCTGAGATTTTGCATTTTCACTTAAGTGATGTGCACTCAAGAGGCCCTCATAGCTTTCGAAGCAAGAGCTAATTTTACTAGATTGAAAGTAACAATCAAAAAACAGTGCCTTTTTACTTTCACACAGTATGCTTCAATAACATTTCTTCCAGTCTATTTTGTTAGTTAATGTTGTTATGTTATGTTGTTATTTGAAGAATACAAAATGCAGGCACTTGAAATCTGATCTTGTCGGAAAACAATATCGAAATAAAACACAAAAGGATTGTAATATAAATGATATTTATAGTTTAGCCACATGCCTCTTTTAAACTTAATACTAAATGCTTACAAAGGTATATTTTTATATTAAGGGTATTCATGCAACTTCGTAAAAACCCTGGATAAGTTTACAAATTGGTTAAGTTTATCTTTTGGTTAATGAACTGCCAAATTTTGTATGGCAAATGATTTACACAATTTTGTTAAGCTTATCAAAGGATTTTGTTGCGTAAAATCAACCAAACTGGTTAAACTTATCCAAACGTCATTGTGACTCTTACTCTGATTGAATTACGTAGCATTTTATCAAATGTTTAAAAAAGGTCGTTCATGCAAACTTTGCGTAAACTTATCATTTTACACAATTTGTAAACTTACGATGTTGCATGAATACCCTTAATATAAAAATATGAAAGCGGGTCGATGTGGTGCTCGACCAGCACCACAAGAGACTTGAATGCCTCCTTGGGGTTGGTTAAGCAATACAAACAAAAGTTGCCGTCTATTATTTTCACAGAATTCAATTGTTAATATATTTCACGCATTATTGTTTAACAAAAACGTTGAAAAAAAAACAAAAAAACCCTATCAAACGAAAATAAATACCTAACTTAACTAACCCGGGCATGAGAAATACCGTTTAAGGATTGTAGGATTTCTTACACATTATTTAACGTTGTTTTCCATGTATTTTCCCTTCTGTGGCAGTTTTAAAAAAAAATTTCGTTTTACTCCTCATTTTCGAAAGTCTCCTCGCATAAAGTGGTTCAAGTGTCTCGTCAAGGGCGTACGCAGGGGGTGGCAAGGGGGGGGGACGTTGTTGTTGTGTACCTAAGGTCTAGGTTGCCTTAAGCGGCACATACATACGACATAATTATTGTGCACATCGGCGTCTAAGCACCAGTGTCCGGTGAGTATCGCCACACATACAACAACGGCGAATATGTTGAAAATGAATGTATACGATTTCAAAGAAAAAACAAAAAGTTTTTCCGAGTCTTACGCACTACAAAGTTTTAATGTAGAGGCGGAATTATGGTATAATCTTTGGAAAAATAAATTATTACACACTGCGGATATATTTTTCCCATTGGGGATGTGGAATTATTTTTTATTTTTTATATTCAAAATGGGAATCGTGGATCTTGTAAAGGATTTAAATAGAAGTAATTTTTGTTCAGTCAAGACTTGGCTTCGTACAACCATGATCTAATTAATCAATTACCAATCGTTTAATTGGTAATTGATTAAACACCGTGGGTGATCTTGGTAGATAAATATAAATTTGTGATTGAATATTAAAATTTACAGAATTATGTATGCTGAGTGTACACAAGAAAACAGTTATGAAAAATGATAAGGACACTTTAAAAGAAGTGTAAGAAAGATTTGCTGAAGACCCACACCGTTTGGCTCTAACGTAGATGGATATAGAACAATGTGGAAAATTTCATTTATTTTAAGCTTACAAAATTCACTAAGGTTGAATTCAGGGACTAAATTACCGCATCAGTTACCAAACAATACGTGACTGAATCAGATGAGTTTGGCATTACCGCTAACGTTTCGAGCAATCTAGTATAACAAAATTTGAAGTGGTTACTCGTTCACTTGGCTCTCTCTCACTCGGTAACTGACGTAGTAATTTGGTCCCAGTATTCAGATACCATTTTTTTCAATAAAATATGTTTGAACTTAAATTAAGGGTAACCATTTAGATTTCTAAGTCAAATATGGTAGAACTTTAAGCGAAATGCCTAATTACTTTACCTAATACTTTTTATTTATTATTATTATTAATAGTTGCTTAAAAATTAATCTACTTAACAAATAAGTTATTCGAAGTGTATAGGTATGTTTATGTATTAAGTAAAACAATGTTTCTATGTTATTATCAAAATAAAATAAGATAGTAAGTATATTGAGGTAAATAACCGTTTCTTAAAAAAGTTTGCCCCTCCCTGATCTAAATTCTACGTACGCCCTTGTCTCTCGTTCACACTTTTTGAGACAAGACATTATAAATTTTGTTAGAAAAACGACTGCATTGTGTTGCACGGGTGTTAACAAAAACAATTATTCACAGTATAAGATCATCCTTATTTATTTACAGCAGTATTAATAAAAAACTAGTATCCCCTCCCCAACACACGTGTTAACTGGCACAAGGATAGACAATTTGTCAGTTTGATTACTTTACCAAGTTCACCACTTTAATTGTGTTAATTTTCTAATACATGTGTCACATGCATGCACTGCTTTACGAAGTGTGGGTCGGTATTTACAAGACCTAATTTATCCAGTACGATTTTTACCCTAATCGGGTAAAATGTTTACTTGAAACGATCTTTTCAGCCTGATTTCTAACTTTTACACTTTGTTGCTGTCCTTTTTATTTTGCATAAAGAGGTAGACGTCACATAAACACGAGCGTTGTCGCAATTGCAGTAGATCTATTGCATTAAAAAATACTTTTTATTTTTCCGAACAAAAATTATTATATAACAAAATAAAACCACAATTAGTTTTTTAATTCTGTTTCTGAAATGCAGCCAATCTTATCGCTCCTGAAACCCACCCTATTTGTGCTTTGCATATGAGCTGTGAAGAGCAAACTACAAAACAAATAGTCGTAAAATCTGACATTTCTTTCATATGAGTTATTTTCTCGGTCACCGAATGACCTGAACTATCATTAAAAATAAACCATTAAGCGGATGTAAAAAAAATGTCAAATACGAGCGAACTTTTCATTCTCTGCTTTGCGTTTGGAAGTTCACAGAAAATAACTTTTTGGTTGAGTGAAAAATATAAAATACAAAATTTTATAATTTAAACAAAGCTATGTTTCTTTTTTAAAACTAGAAGGCATCGTTTATTCACTTCGTCGAAAAGTTAAAACAAAGAGTGAGTTGATATTATTAAGTTTTTCTTTTTAATACAAATAAAAACTTAACTAGCTATACTTATCTTCTGCGAAAAATTTAGTCTACCTGCAACATTTAAAAAAATCTACTTAGAAAAATTTTCCGATTAGTTGCAATGTTGGTTAACATCAAACACACAGAAGAAACTGGAAAGAGTGTGAAAGAGAACGGAAACATCTGGGCAAATCGTGTGATCGTGATCACCAATGAACAAAAGGTCGTCTGTGGAAAAATCGTGTCATCTAAATGCCGACTATACTAGTAGTAGTAAATGGTCCTATCACACGTGTTCGTGAATGTGTTAATAAGTTATCCGTTCATTATTTAGAATTTGGTGAGTTAAAGTTATCCGTACGTTGGCTTTTGTCACAGACTATTACACATTTGTTATTAGAATTGACACCTGGTAGGTTGCTTTCCACAACACCTGGATGCCAATGCATGTACTGACAAAGAGAAATAAATTTTTCAAAGTATTTCCCATAAGTGAAATGCAAAAAAGGGTCTTATTCAAACTATTTTTCCTAGTTTCATTTATATGAATAGATATTTATATTAGGATTGCAATAAAATGGCAAAGAATGTGGGTTTTTAAATCAAACGTAAAAAGTCTATAGTACGCAGATCGAGACAAAATTTATCTCCCATATAAAATTTTTCCCAGGACAAATTTTGTCTCGGATTTGTTTCCAATCAGTACACAGCTCCAGCGCAAAATTTGACGTTCGTAGCCGCTGTACATAAAAAGGCAAAAGTAAGTCTCCTTTACATTTTGCGCGGAAAAAGAATGCTTGAAGCATCTTCCGGAGAAATTGTGACGTTTTATGTTTATTTCGCTTTTTATAAACTTAAGTCTTCTGCTTGTTTCATACTTTCCATTATTAAGAAGTTTTGAGGACACACGACTGAAATAAAATGAAAAATGTGTAAGGAAAATGATGCCATCAAAATTAAGAATAAAATATAAACAGCTTTTTTTAAATAAGTCAGTGGTGTAGCTAATAGATAAGGGTACAGAAGGGCCACATTCAGATTAGGAAAATAATTTCTTCTACTCAAAATTTAAATTTATTTCCAAACCAAGTTAAATCAAGTTGGGATCAGTAAACTGATCTAACAAAAATCAAGTGAATTTCTGAAGCACTAGAAAACTTTGAACATTTCTGATTTTGGCAGGTTTTTTTTATCCATCGACATCACATACATCCTTCAATAGAATTTTATAATTGATAGCTTCACAGATAGAGAAAGATCTATTTGACGAAAAAGTTAATTTTGGTTCAAAATTAATGATTTGATTCTCTTTTTCGGAGAAGTAAAACACTTCAAAACAATTTCGGAATTTTTAGAGGTTTTTTAAACCAACTATATCGTAGCCATTCTTAAATGTAATTTGACAACTTCTAGCTTGACAAAGACAAACTATACTTTGATGGAAAAAGTTCATTTTAATCCAAATGTGAACCAATTGCTCAGAAAATCACTTTTCTCCAGAGAAATAAAAATTTAAAAAATTTGTTTTTTCAATCCATCGACATCAAATTTTGAAGGAAATAAGTTTTGTAGTGTATCCACATATGCGACGCCACTGCCCATTTAACAAATGAGTGACAAAACATGTAAAATGAAATCGAGTATGCTAGTCATAGCATAACATCAGCATTCTACTCGATTGATTGTCACTCAATAGTAATAAGATCCTTACTTAGATATTGTAGCCAATAGGAAAATAGAATAACTTTTGAATGTGAAATTGAATGTATAGAAGTTAGATAGAAAAGCATTATAACAGTTAGACAAACTAGTATATAAGGAATATTAAGATTCAATAAAAACCAGACAAGTGTTTTGAACACGAAAATAAAGTTTAAAATTTATTGTCTCAATCTGGCGGCGAGTAATCGCTTTAACCAACACAGCATGGTACGCTCTTATACCAATAGCGTGGTACGCTTTAACTAACCACCACATGACGATCCTGCAAAATACCAAATGTCGCAGCTAGAAATAGACACTATAGTAAACAAGTTCGAAAAATACCTGGAAGAATTGAAGAAAAAGAAGGTCGAAGAATACATTCCCGAAGGGCCAACACCACCAATAAAATACACACCGATACTAAAGACTGCTGGACCAAAACCCATTACTATCCTTCAATATCAAGAGAGGCAACAAAACCAAAAACAAGCTCTAAGGCAAATAAGGGAACACCAACAGACAGAGCAATTAAAACCAAAACGAAACCGAATCCGTGGTGGAATACAAGTAAGGGCATGAAGGGAAATTGCCGATCTCCATCGTATTATCACCCTCAACACTGATAAAAAAAACAAAAACCACACTCATAAACAAGTTAAAAACACTAAAGAAGCAGCGTTATGGGAAAAAACCAGAGCAAACAGTGGTTAACAACAACAATGTCCAGGAACAAATAACCATGCCAATAATTTCAGAATCAGTGGCAACAGCCGCAGTCATTATCACCATCCTCTACGCCGCATACAAAATAAACAAATATTTTAAGAATTATGTGCACAAGCACAAAAATCAAATAACAAATGTATAAAAAAAAATATTATTAAATAACAAAAACAAATCAAAATTCTTATAATTCTCACTTACCTAAATGGAAGAAAACAACTTAGAAATTATTCTCTTAAATATTAAGAAGAGTTCAAGTAGACCTTATAAATTTGAAACAGTTAAAGCAAAAATTAAGGAAATAGAAAGTCTGAAAGAAAAATTTAGTATTTTAGAAGCTAGCTAAGAAAAAGAAACTAACAAAGCACTTAAATTAGAACTCGAGGGTATATATAATAACACTAAAAAATTACTAGAGAACCAACTGCAAGAACACAAATTAGCTTTTGAAAAAGAAATAAACAATAAAATGGCAGATTTTGATTCAGGAATGGCTAAGAAAGCAATCCCAATGTTTTCAGGAAACTTCAACGAATTAGATACTCGTAGTTTTCTTAAGATAGTTGAGATAACCCACAAGGGACTAAAAACCACTTGTACACAGCAATTGATAAAATTCGTTTTTCACGTAAAATTAGAAATCAATGTAAAAACAGCACTAGGAAATACAGACCCTAATAATTTTGAAACCCTCAAATCTTTACTCGAAAAAAGATATAAGAGTAGTACAACCATTCCTCAGATTCAAAATAGTTTATCTAATTTTAGTCAGAGAAATCTTTCAGTGACTTCATTTAAGGACAAATTACTCAACACTATCTAAATAATCTCCAGATAAAAGAGTTAGGCAGCAATGCTACCAATGAAGAAAAATATGTGATAAAGAAAATGAACGACATTTATAGTTTAAATATCTTTAAAAATGGTCTTAACGACAACCTTTAACAATCTATTTTTGCATCCCAACCTAAATCACTAACAGAAGCATCAAACCTCGCAATAGAATTAGAAAAAACAAATACTAACGCATTATTGTATTATAGACATAACCCACAAAACATTAATCGACAAAACTTTAATCAAGAAGGCAATGACCGTAACAGATTTCAAAGATACATGAATCAAAATCAATACAACAACAACATCTAAAATCGAAATTATAACCGAAACAATAACTTCAACCGACATAATAACTGGAACAATAACCGAACCCAAAATGCTCAAAGAAACAATAACCCAGGTCATAATCAAAACAAACTCAGAAATACGAGACAGCAAAAACGACTATTACATAATGAGCGACAAGAGGGAAACGAATACGGCTCGGAATACGCCAATATTCCACACAGCCAAAATTAAAAGTGTGTAGAATATCGGATAGCTACACAATAATAAAATTATGACGTTTCTGATAGACATGGGTGCAGGCATATCTAAACTAGAGAATGAAGAATATTACCCAGAAGAAAAATGCAAACTTACTGGTATAACTAATGAGGAAATACATTCTTTAGGAACACTCGATCTCAACCTCCACTTATGTGAAACTATTTATGAACAGAAATCCCCATTAGTAGATGAAAAATTTCCTATCGAAACAGATGGTATTTTAGGTAGAGATTTTTTTACCAAATTTCTCTACAAAATAGACTACGAAACATTTACAATATCATTAAGCGACGACGAAAAAACAATAACTTTGCCAATGCAATCAAATCCATTATATGCACTTAGAATCAAAATACCTGCAAAAACAGAAATGATTCACGCACTAAAACTCCATTTAAATCATGACACTCTTATTACAAATAAAGAAATAGCGTCAGGTGTATTCATAAGCAAACAATAGTACCAAAAAATGGCATGGCACATATCAAATTGCTCAACACGAACGACAATGAAGTAATTTGAAGCGACGTTACCTTAGACACAGAACCACTTGAAAACTATGACATAATGACATATAAAAATGAAAACAATAATAATGAGGATCATTTTAAACAAATAATGAAAAAACTAAAAGTAGACTGCAAAGATCATGCAAAAAAGGAATTAATTGACATCTTTAGAAAATATCAAGAAGTTTTTCATTTAGAAAACGAACCACTAACAACAAACAATTTTTACACTCAGAAAATTGAAACTTCAGATAAAACACATACATGTAGAAAAAAATATAGACTGCCCCATGCACATTTAGAAGTCATATCCGAGCAAGTTGAACAAATGTTCAAAGACAACATAATTGAGCATTCAAAAGGCCCTACAACGCAGCTCTATTACTAGTACCAAAGAAACATGTAGCCGACAAAAAGAAATGGAGAGTAGTAGTAGACTACAGAAAGTTGAATGACAAAATAGTGAACGACAAATTCCCTTTAACAAGCTTAGAAGACGTACTTGACAAACTAGGAAGAGCAAAATGGTTTTCAACATTAGATATGACTAGTTCTTTTCACCAAATAGGACTACACAAAGATTCAAGACCACTTACGGCATTTTTTTTTTTTTTTTTTTGTAATTCATTTTTATTTTCCATTTTCTTAAAACTATCTTAAAGCTAGACAAAAATTCATAAAAAACTAGCCTACTTATCTTAAGACTAACTTACTGGCCCCAGTCGGCCGCTCTAAGTTAAACTATAATAACTTAATGCTAATGCCTTTCGGCCTAAGAACTATTGTAGTTAATACTTAAATCCAGTTCGGTTTTATTTTTTACCGAGAAGAATTTACAAAAAAACTCGGTCTCTATATCTTTATTTTATGGTTATATATAAAACTTACAACTACATAAAACTAAATTAAAGCTAATTAAAACTAATTGAATCAACTTACAGCTACTTAAAACTACTTACAACTAATTATAAACTAATTACGACCTTACTTAAAAGCTACTTACAGTCTACTTACAGACTAGAACAGCCACAGCAAGCATTTTCCGGTTTTATAACTTTTTTTTTGTATTTTTGTCGATTTTATATTTTTTTTTTGTGTTTTTCTATGTTTTATATTTTTTTTTTGTGCCACCCTGACTATCCCTACTTAAAACTAACTACCTAAGCCTATGTAAGTCGGCCATACAAAAGAAAATAGCAAGGTCAACTATTAAATGTCTGAAGGAACTTCATCTTCGTTTTTCAACCACCAGAACTGGTTCTCCTGCTTTACCCTATCTCTTCGGTCCCGTTCGGACACAGTCCTACTGAACCGAAGGTGCTCAGCTCCGTCTTATGCGAGGACGTCTCGCCTTTAAAGGAGCAGCCGATCTACAGCTCTACGGCCAACGTGGTAGATTAGCGGAACCGCCGCTCTATCCTGGATCAGCCCTCGACTGTCTAGGTGGAGGAATGCATCGGGCGGAATAAAGCCGCTTAGACGCACACTCTCGTAGTATTCGTTGTTGGGGTAGTAAACCCCGAAAATTAAGCTGTTAGACGAGGACATCGCTCTTGCAATGTGACCTCGAATAAGCTTCAGCAAGAAATTATCTATCCTGTTTATGTTGGCACCGTTGTATAGAACCAGGTTGGAATAGTAAAGTTTGTACTCCGACTCTGGTGTTCTGTGTAATCCAAGGCAGCGTCGAAGACACTGCCTCTCAAACACCCGAATCTTTTCCATTTGAGATGGGGCAACGTTGAACCAAACCGGGCATCCATAGGCAATCCTCGGCTGCATAAGGGCCATGTAGCAAATCACCTTCAACCTGTTGTCAAGCCGGCTGCTATAAGACAACCGTTTTGTCAGGGCAAAAGCTCCCCTAGCCCTGGCCAGAGCAGCATATATGTCTGTCGAAATACAAATACTGATCCATCCAGATGCCAAGGTACTTTACCACACTTTTACTCGCCAGTGGATGTCCATTTGGCCCTACGATCACCAGCTTGCGCCAGTTCTTTCTCGTATTCCTTGTGGCTCCACGCAACGGTGTCCTAAACAAGATAGTTTCTGATTTCTGAAAGTTGATTTTCAACTTCCAGTCATCGCAATATCGCTGAATCTTCTCGAGGTCACGCTGTAAGAGAATCCTGATGACCTCGACTTTTGGAGTTGTTCTGTACGCAATTAGATCATCAGCATACGCAATTGCCTGAGTTAGACTACTTGTTAGATCGCTGGTGTAAATGCTGAATAGAATCGGCGAGTTAACCGCTCCCTGCTGAAGACCATTTTTAATATTAAAGGTTGTGGCAGAAGTTACATTGCCACTCTTGACAACAAACTTTCTGCCATTGAGCATATCATAAAGCATATATTATAGTGGTTTATTAATGCCAAGTCTGGTCAGCTTTAGATAAAGACCCTCTAACCATACGGTGTCGAAGGCCTTCTCCAAATCAACCAGACAGGCACCTGTACACTGCTTCTTAGATTTGTTCCATTGGACATCAGAAACGAGTTTCGACGCGGCATGAATGGTGTCATGTCCCGCCTTAAAACCGAACTGATTGTCCGGTATGATATTATTGTCCTCTGCCCACTTAGACAGAGCTTTATTGATAATTTTTTCGAATACCTTGCTGATACTTGGAAGAAGACTTATCGACCGGAGATTCGCCGGATTGGAGTTGTCCTTTCCCTTTTTCGGGAGAGGATGCACCACAGCTGTCTTCCAACGCACTGGATAATATGCATTATTCAGAGCGTTGTTAAACAGAGTGGTATAAATGTCTACTGCTTCTTGAGGTAAATGTCGGAGTACAACGTTGGATATGCCATCAACTCCTGCTGACTTCTTCTTCTTTAATGAATCGAAGATGAGCTGGAGCTCCGCCTTCGTATTTAACAGGGAACTGGGCCCATTTCGCTCGGCGATTATGGAGTTTGCCAAATGATCTTCATTGAAACCGGTGAAACCGAGGTTCTCTGATCGCCATTGCGTGATGTTATTCCGAAGGTAGAAGTGATGGAGCAAGGCTCTGTTTTCCAGGTCGTGATTCGGGCGAATGCACCCATTCATCTTGTACACTTGTTGGAAAGCCACAGCCTCCACTTTCTCCTGCGGATCTTCGACAATAAAGAGGTCATCGTCCAAGACGGCGTCCTCTGGATCAATTCCCCAGTCGTTGTTGCCAGTCGTTCTCTGAAGCTTAAGACACGGAAGATCGTTCTGATCATTCCTTCTAAATATCTTGTTAATTTGGGGAAACATGCTCGGGTCGCTAGAATTAACGGCTCGAATTTTGTTATCCCAATACAAATTAATTGACAGCCGATAGTTCTCTTTAAATAGTTGGTTAATGTTCTTGATCGATGACTTCAGTGTCCTAATCTCCAGATTGTGTGGGTCAGTAAACTGTCTGTACAAGAGTTTTATTGCCGCGGCGAGTCCGCAGTGGTCACTGTCGTACTCGATCGTTCGTAAGCAATTTCTCGGTCTTTGACCCACAGTGTCAATAATTGTCAGTCTTGCGTCTATAAGCAACAGATCCAGATAGGCACCGCTTCTTGGAAACGATGGCCGATCCGTAGCCAGCAGGTCGATAACATATTCAGCGTTATATTGACTCATCCAATTGGAAAGATGAACACCTCTTGAATTCTGTATTCGATTTTTCCAATCTTGGTGTTTGGCATTCAAATCACCGGCCACGAGAAACTAATTTTCTTCCAAGCTCATGCGTAGACACTCGAAAAGTTTTCCGAGCTCTGTCATAAAATCAGTAGGCTGAGGTGATTCCGGTGCATAATCACATACATGCCGCTATCACATACATAAGCTTCCCCTGTTGGAGAGGAATGCATACGATGCACGCCTCTGACAGCCGAAATCTGCACAGATCACTATTATATATAACTTTATGATTAATGCCTTTTCGTATGAAGATTGCGACGCCCCCCCCCCCTTGAGTGGAGTTGGGTCGGTCTCTTCTAACGATATTGTAATTGTTGTTAGTCAACATATGTTTTGTGGTTCAGCTTAGTTTCGCTGGCCATAAACACATCTGGACTTTCATCTTTCAATAATTGGAAAAGATTTGCTCTACGTTCGGTCCTAATCAGTGAATTTACATTCACAGCAAGGATCCTAAGAGGTCTCTTCGACAGCGCGCCTTAAACCTCTAATTTGCGTTAAGCTAGGCAAAACCGAGTAGAGATAGTCTTCCCTAGACGCCTGTTCTCTTATCGGTTTTTGAAGTCCAATCAACTGGCCTTGAATTGCCTGCAACATGCTTCTTAATTCGGCCTGAGCGTCCGGAGCTTTTGGCACGAGGGCCGGTTGGGCTACCTTAGCTGCAGGCTGTACCGTTTTTCCCTTTCCTGCCACCATTTGGGCGTAGGAAATTTGGGGATTGACGGGCGTTGTTGTAGGAGCACGCGTTGATGGACGTATCTCTGCCACTGTCTGCTTTGTTGAATCTTATTTGCTGAAAAGCTGAGCAACCCCGATAATTAGCAGGGTGCCCCTCCTTTCCGCAAAGTGCACATCTTAGCTGAGTCATGTCTTCGACCCATTCTTCACCGAGCTTACACTCCCTTTTAATGTGGTTCTCACCACACTTAACACAGCGTGACTGCATTTCGCAATTTGCTGCAGCGTGGCCGAACCTTTGACAGCGCATGCACTGAAACATGTCACCGCGTCTCTTTAATCTATCCCAAGTTACAACCTGGTAGTTGAGGACGGAGATATTCTTCAGACTATCCAGTTTGCTGCTGGGCAAAATTTGAACTAGGAAAAACGGCAAAGGCCGCTTCTCCCGTCGGGCCTTGACTGTAGTGAACGGCTTGACCCCTATAAAGACGAGATCGTCACTCGCTTTCTTACGGAGCTCATCTAAGAGCACCTACGGTTCCGTGCAGGAATCTATACCCTTCAAGAGGACCGTTTGATATTTATCCACTTTGGGGGTAAAACTGAAGAACTCAGTCGTGGATTCTTTTCATAAATTTTTAATAATTTTATGCTCCGCCACTGTGAAGCAGTGAATAGCATGTCTATATTTACTTAATCTTTTTATAGTAAAATTTTGGCCTATGGCCGACTTACATAATTCAATGGTATCCTGTAACTCCATCTTGTACGTATTGATGGGTGGCATCTTTTTTTTCTCGTTCCCGTAGGCTGTGGCTACTTCTGGTGTTCATTTTGCTGCTTCCTCTTCTGTTGTTGTTGTTGTGTCTGCTGCTGTTGGTTCCGCTGCTTATTTTGTTGATCTTGACTTTCTTGTTGATGGTTTTGTTGTTGTTGCTTTTGTTTTGGTTGTTGCTGTGGCTGTTCTGTTTGAAGCTTTTGTTGTGGCTGTTGTGTTGTGGCTGCTGTTCTTGTTGCTGCTGTGCTAAAATGTTTGGTATTTGTTGCTGTTCTGCTGGTTGCCGCACTTTATTTTGGGCCCCTTTCAGTGGCACCTGTCGTGCGTTTTCCTTCTGCTCACGCTCCATTTGTTCTTTTTTGGGGTGAGCTTCTTGTTTAGGCTTCAAGTTTAAGATCAGGGGCGTAAGGATGGCATTCAGGCGTTCCATCTCCCCTGGAATGGCACCGAGCTTCTGATTGACGGCTTGCTCTTCATCATCGTTCTCAATTTGCGCCTCGCAATCTTCTTCTGCAGACGCCTCCGGTGTTGAGAGATCAAGGACATTACTATCACCCGTGGTATACAGTCCCTCTCCTTCTTCGGACATGTACTCCATCTCTTCGTCAGAGCGCGAAGAGTTTAGTTGCAGATCTATGTTAGCTGCTGCTGTTGCCTTGGCTGATGTTGACTCCCCTCCCGCCCCAGCTGACAGCCCAACTAACATACTCTCGAGAGCTAAGCTCCCATTTACTCAAAAAAACGCTCATAGTACTTTTTTAGATCTTATTGCTAAACTTAAGACTTGATCTGTCATAATGAAACATATATTTGTCTCATAGTGTTTTCATTAAATGATGTAAGCATTTTTCTTGGATCAAATCACTTTAATCTTATACCTAGAACAATTATTACTCCTGTATGTAAATTGAAAGTCTTATAATAATTTTGTTTTCAAATTTAAACTCTAAACGTCATTTTTAAGTCTTTAAAATCTCTTAACAAGAGCTAATAAAGTAACAACTACAAAACTCTCACTATAGGATTCATATGAGATGTAGCACTGACAGCAGCTTTATTTGATTCATTCAGCAGTCGTTCTTTTTTTTAACGTTTTGTATGTACATTGTTTTCAGGCGTTCAGTTTTCTATGGGTCTGGTTACCTGAAGGAAACATTGAATGCTGATGCCGATTACTATTTAAAGTTTTTAATTTTGTGACGAATGTGAACTTTCGGTGATAGACTTTCTTTTTATTTTATTTCGGTGTAATATAAGGTTTTTCTGACAAAATTACGCTTGAAAATTTGACTATATATTCATGCAACCGCGTAAGCCCATTGTAAACATTTTAATGTTTTAAACTTCGTAAGTTTGTCACAATTTGTATGGAAAATTAGACAGATTTACAAAGCTTAATATTTTACTACGTCTATAGTTTTGTTGCGGAATGTTAATTTTTTAATATTCTTTGTTCATTTATTCCAAAAATTATGACGTTATAATGAAGATTTATCGTTCAGAAAAGGTAATGCATAAAATTTAATATTTCAAACTTTGAGATTTCATCTTTTTTTTAAACATCAACAATAATTCACATTCTTAAGAAAAAAGGGAACGCATCACCGATTTGTTCTTGGTTTGTTTGATAGATGTCAAAATAAAGTCGCATAAAAGCATCAGACTTGTCATAAAAAAGTGTTTATTTACATACCAACATAAATGGACAACACTCTCATAAAAATATCTTTTTAAGAGTTAAAAGTATCGATACGACAGCAGCCATATTTAAATTTGAACGAAGTGTTTTTTGTATAGTTTGAGGGTTACCGTGATATGAAATTAAATTTTGAAATAATTTATTTGGTTTTCCATTATGATAAATTTATTTAAGTTATATTTATGTATATACGTGTATTGATATTGATGTTTATTTTGTTCAACATTAAATGCAAAAGAAGTATTTGTTCTAATAACAAATGTGTAAACATATAAGTTCTGACTTATTATTTTTTCATTAAAACGTCTCTTAACCTCTTGTAAATTCTTAGATTACAGTACTGTAAGTAGCAATTGTTGACGCAGTTGTTGAACAGGATCGTGAGAAACAGCACCATGACTTGGGGAAACTTCTTTATGATGTAGCTGGAAATCATATCTGGTCCAGATGATTTCTTAGGTCGCCCACTTTGGATTAGCTCAGCTACTTCTTCGGGGTTGGTGAAGCCTCCAGTCAGCTCGGGATCACTAGCAGGATTTTCATTGTTAAAAATGATAATTTCAGCGTCCGTTTGCTGCAGCTGCTCAATTGTTGACTCAACTTCCTCTAAGAGTGAAGGATCGCTGGATGGGTTTGGCACGAAATTTCCTTCAAAATATTCGGCAAATGCTTCCGCTTTATCCTGAGCCGTCGTAACTTCCCCTTGCCTGGAGCTGATTTTGTCTGGCATTTGTTGTCTTTTGCCGATGATCTTGTTTATTTCCTTGAATGCATCGGGTCCTGGTTTGATGGATTGTAGCCTTTTTTGGAACTGGTTGTTGTTGAAATGTTGAAGAGCATTCCTCAACATAATTTGCGTACATTGAAGTTCACTCTTCACCAATTGATAGTTTCCGTTGGCCGTGTTCCAATCCCTTTGTTGGATCCTTTGCAGTCGCTTCCGCAATCGCTGTCGATGATCATATAGTCGAACAATTCCTTCTGGTAGATGCTGGTATCTGTCCCTTGAGGTCTTCCATCTCTTCTGCTCGTCCAGGGCGTTGTTTACAGTGAGCTCCATGGCTTCGATGGCTTCTTCGATTTCATTGTTGGAAAGGTTTTTGTTAGCATCCGGCATTACTATGGTTTCCTTGATTTTTCTTTGCAATCGTTCGATATCCAGTTGGTTGTAGTTGATGTATTCCTCATTTTCTGCATCTGTTGTAAGGATTGGTTGGCCCAGTTTGATGTGAAGTTCCACTGGCTCGTGGTCCGCATCTCCCGTAAGGGTCCGGCATGTGTAATTCCGCAGCTCGGGAACGATGTTGATGAAGTTTGAGGAAACCAGGTAGAAGTCCAGCCAGGATGGTGTTCTTGGGAACGTTGGCCTTGGTTGAGATACCACCAGGAATGAATGATGCTCGAAATTTTCATCCAACCAGTTCACCAAGAAGTTTCCAGCATCAGATGGAGTTGTGTTCGTACCATCGTGGGTGACGTGCATTGAAATCTCCTCCAATCAGTCCATAGGTGTGTTGGGCGGCTATGTTGCTGAAAATAGAAATATCGTGATTAATATCAGATTGTCGGGCACTGCATTTGTTGTATATGCTGAATATAATTAGTGTTGCTCCAACTTCGACTTCTATGACAACGGCCGTGGCTTCAAACGATCTAAGACTGGGGATCAATACTTGAGAGGCTTTTATGTTCTTCTTAACGAAGAGCGCTGTGCCCCTTTTACCTTGATCCTTGTCTGTTCGGAAGGTGTTGTATCCCTTGAAATCTATGTTGTTTCGCTTGGTGACGTTGGTTTCACTTATTAGAGCTATATCCGGTGAGTGCTTCTTCAGGAAGAGGTGGAATGTCGTTCTTTTCAAAACGCTGTACAATGAATTAACATTGTATGCGATTTTCTTTAACCGATTTATGCGCATTATGCGCTGCATAAATCAAAAATAAAGGTGGCTAAAGCCACGGACTTCTTTTCCTTACACAATGAAGCGTAATTGCTTGGCACTGCAGATCGAGCTTTCCTAATTGCTGATAACAGATCGGTTCCGAAGTGTTCCTTCATTTCCTCATCCAGGTTAAGCTTATTAGAGGTTACTGGTTCGTTACTCCTTGGTTTTTGTTTCCATGATGGAAGAACTGTTGTTGGCTGCTGGGGTTTTGGAATTGGCTTCTGAAATTGTTGAGGTTGAGGCTTGGCTGCATTCCCCATCTTGGCTGCGTTCCCCATCTTGGCCATAGCTGCAAAGCTTACTGAGGGGCGAGTCATAGTGCAGACTGATTTAGCCTTGAAGTCTTGTTGAGCCTTCTTCTGGCATTCCGCCTTTTTCTTTTCTTCCTTCTTCGCCAACAGAACCTTACATCCAAGGTAGTTTGCCGGATGACCAAACTCTTTGCAGTTGGCGCAGTATACTCCTTGGTCCTTTTCCTTTCGCTTACACTCTCCTGGGATGTGGTCTTCGTTGCACTTTACACAGACATACTTCATGCCGCAATTGGTTGCCACGTGACCAAATCTTTGACAGTTCTTACACTGAACAATATCCGTGTTTTTGAGGCGTTCCCAATGCACCTTCTGGTTGAGGACTAGTTGTTTAGTGTATATATCGGCAACATCACACGCTTTGCTGACTTCCACCACGAAAGAGTTGTAACTTTTGTTCTTCGCTTTCCTTGATCTGAAGAGTGTGACGTTGATGGCAGGTACTCCTTCGATCTGAAGTTCATCCTTCACTTCTATAGCTGAATATGTGTGGTGAATTCCTTTAAGAAGGAGAAGAATCTTCCTGTCCTCACGGATGGTATACGTATGATTCTCAATCTTCTTGGATTTGAGGTAGTCCCTTATTGTGCCGAATCCGTCCTTGGTTGCCACGTTGATGATTGTTTTTGTGGTGTTTAGATTCTTCAGCGTGATGTCAATTTTCATTGTCTTTGCGAACTTGCTTATTTCCGCGATGTTCCCGGAGAAAACAATTATTGGTGGCATGCCTGGCTTCCTGGGGTTTGTTGTTGACCCTGTTGCTGTTCCTTTTGTGACTGTTTGCGGTTGCTTGTTGACTGGCGGTTGTTTGGTGATTGTAACTGCAGCGGATGTAGTTGGCTGCTGGCTCGTTGAAGGCAAACTTTCGGTGTTTTCCTTAATTTTTTTGGCAGCTTTCCTTGTAATTTTCTTCTGCCGCTTTGCCTTTGGCGATGTTCCTTCTTCTGAGCTCTCACTCTCAGTCGTTAGGTTGGCTTCATCTCCAGTGAGTATAACCATATCTTCGTCCATCTTCAGGTTTCCGTTGTCTTCATTTGGTTCATCATTTATGTTGTTGGTGACATCTTGGAGCTGTCCGCCAATTTTTTGCGCGTACTCAGAACCCAAGTCCTTTCCTACGCTAAGCAGTAAAGCCTTGATTGCAGCTAAGACGGTTTCAATAGTCAAGGGTTCAACCATTTTTCTACCTCTGCTTGCTTTCAGGATTAACTTTATCACTTGGCACTGATTTATTTTATTACACACAGATTAACGCGCATACACTATTTTAATAAATACTTCTGGGTACACATTAACACTGGATTAAACTGTTTTGAGAAATGCCTTTTTTTATTACCCTAGGGTAGTAAAATTTAGGTAGTCCGCAGGTAGGCCTGACTTGACTTATCCCTTTTTTTTCGGTGTGGATTATATATTTTAAATATATTCCGCTGACACGTCCATGCACTTTGAATGCCTGGATTGAACTGGGAAGAATAAGACCATCAATTCGACATATTATCCGCTTTTACATCTTTTTCGTCATATACTCGTACCATGAATAAGTACCATAAATAATGTCAGCATAAAAAGTACTATTCTTATTAAATACAAACATCAAGGTAACCCTTTTTGCAATTCAAAATAAGATAAAAATAATTTAAATATCAATTATTTTGAAAGCGCTTCGTTATTTTTCGAAGTAAAATGTGTAAGTTAGTACAAAAAGTTTCAATCGCACTAAGATTTAACTCCACATATGTGACAAACTATAATTATACTAACGTCGCCATGAAATGAAAATATAAATTCACACATTAATTTTTCAACATGAGACAATGACGATGACACATACAGACATAAATACTTCGTACCAAGTTTCCGAAAGAAGTATACAAATGTGAAAGATAAGTATCTGTTTTTTTTTTTATTAAACGCTTACTCCTTCTCTTTTCATCAACTCCTACAAGAAGTGACGCATTCTCCTAACAAGATTAATGGAGCATTTGTCATCCCATAGGAACAATAAAAATGTTTCTATAAGAGGAAATTAACTCCTATAAGTGGGCCATTTAAGGCTTCTTAGATTTTCATAAGGATGTAGAAGTACTCTCCTAGAGTTAATTTAACTCCCGAAATAAAGTCTCACAAGCCTCTAGGAAACTCTTATGAGAGGAAAATTGTTACTTGGGAGATCTGCTGGAGTGGTGGTAGAGCGCCGCTTTAAGTTTGGTGCTCATCCTATTTTCTTTCTTCCTTTATGGTGATCTCGGTTGATGTTGCCGTTGCTGATGATGTCGTGGTTGCTGGTGCCATTGCTGCAACATCTTTCGATGTACCCGCTACTGGTACCGCTGGACCTTTGGATCTGGTTGCTGGGCCACCTACGGTGCCCCCGCACTTTTCTCTCGCTCCATTAATTGGTTCTCCCAATCAACAAATTTTCCACTTCCCTGTTGTGAAAAAAAGTTTGCAGATTTTTTATGCCCGACTGGGACTCGAACCCCAGACCTCTAGATTGACGGTCTGCCACCTTTTTTTTTTTTTGTATATTCATTTTTATTTTTCAATTATCTTAGAACTATCTTAAAGCTAGACAAAAATTCATAAAAAACTAGCCTACTTATCAATATCTTAAAACTAACTTACTGGCCCCAGTTGGGCGCTCTAAGTTAAACTAGAATAACTTAATGCTAATGCCTTTCGGCCTAAGAACTATCTTAATACTAAATCCAGGTCGGTTTTATTTTTTACCGAGAAGAATTTCACAAAAAAAACTTGGTATCTATGTCTTTATTTTTGGTTTTATATAAAACTTACAAACTACATAAAACTAAATTAAAGCTAATTAAAACTACTTAAAACTACTTACAACTAATTTTAAACTAATTACAACCTACTTATAAGCTACTTACAAACTAGAACAGCCACAGCAAACATTTTCCGGTTTTTTTTTTTTTTTTTTTTTTTTGTTGGTGCCACCCTGACTGTCCCTACTTAAAACTAAATACCTAAACCTATGTAAGTCAAGGTCAACTGTTAAATGTCTGAAGGAACTTCATCTTCGTTTTTCAACCACCAGAACTGGTTCTCCTGCTTTACCCTATCTCTTCGGTCCCGTTCGGACACAGTCCTACTGAACCGAAGGTACTCAGCTCCGTCTTGTGCGAGGACGTCTCGACTGTAAAGGAGCCGCCGATCTACAGTTCTACGGCCGACGTGGTAGATTAGCGGAACCGCCGCTCTATCCTGGATCAGCCCTCGACTGTCTAGGTGGAGAAATGCATCGGGCAGAATAAAGCCGCTTAGACGCACACTCTCGTAGTATTCGTTGTTGGGGTAGTAAGCCCCAAAAATTAAGCTGTTAGACGAGGACATCGCTCTTGCAATGTGACCTCGAATAAGCTTCAGCAAGAAATTATCTATCCTGTTTATGTTGGCCCCGTTGTATAGAGCCAGGTTGGAATAGTAGTGTTTGTACTCCGACTCTGGTATTCTGTGCAATCCAAGGCAGACACTGCCTCTCAAACACCCGAATCTTTTCCATTTGAGATGGGGCAACGTTGAACCAAACCGGGCATCCATAGGCAATCATCGGCCGGATAAGGGCCATGTAGCAAATCACCTTCACCCTGCTGTCAAGCCGGCTGCTATAAAACAACCGTTTCGTCAGGGCAAAAGCTCCCCTAGCCCTGGCCAGAGCAGCATTTATATGTCTGTCGAAATACAAATACTGATCCATCCAGATGCCAAGGTACTTTACTACACTTTTACTCGCCAGTGGATGTCCATTTGGCCCTACGATCACCAGCTTGCGCCAGTTCTTTCTCGTATCCCTTGTGGCTCTAAGCAACGGAGTCCTAAACAAGATAGTTTCTGATTTCTGAAAGTTGATTTTCAACTTCCAGTCATCGCAATATTGCTGAATCTTCTCGAAGTCACGCTGCAAAAGAATCCTGATGACCTTGACTTTTGGAGCTGTTCTGTACGCAATTAGATCGTCAGCATAAGCAATTACCTGAGTTTGACTACTTATCAGATCGCTGGTGTAAATGCTGAATAGAATCGGCGAGTTGACCGCTCCCTGCTGAAGACCATTTTTAATATTAAAGGTTGTGGCAGAAGTTACATTGCCACTCTTGACGACAAACTTTCTGCCATCGAGCAGATCATAAAGCATATATAATAGTGGTTTACTAATGCCAAGTCTGGTCAGCTTTAGATAAAGACCCTCTAACCATACGGTGTCGAAGGCCTTCTCTAAATCAACCAGACAGGCACCCGTACACTGTTTCTTAAATTTGTTACATTGGACATCAGAAACGAGTTTCGACGCAACATGAATGGTGTCATGTCCCGCCTTAAAACCGAACTGATTGTCCGGTATGATATTATTGTACTCTGCCCACTTAGACAGAGCTCTATTGATAACTTTTTCGAATACCTTGTTGATACTCGGAAGAAGACTTATCGACCGGAGATTCGCCGGATTGGAGTTGTCCTTTCCTTTTTTCGGGAGAGGATGCATCACAGCTATCTTCCAACGCACTGGATAATATGCATTATTCAGAGCGTTGTTAAACAGAGTGGTATAAATGTCTACTGCTTCTTGAGGTAAATGTCGAAGTACAACGTTGGATATGCCATCCTGCTGACTTCTTCTTCTTTAAGAAATCGAAGATGTGTTGGAGCTCCACCAACAGGGAACTGGGCCCATTTTGCTCGGCGATTATGGCGTTTGCCAAATGATCTTCATTGAACCCGGTGAAACCAAGGTTCTCTGATCGCCATTAACGGCCCGAATTTTGTTATCACAATACAAATTAACTGACAACCGATAGTTCTCTTTAATAAGTTGGTTGATGTTCTTCATCGACGACTTCAATGTCCTAATCTCCAGATGGTGAGGGTCAGTAAACCTTCGTTACCAGAGTTTGAGTCTTGTCAGCAGTCCACTTTTTTTGTCTGTGTAGGGCGTCAATGGAAGCGTTCCCGTACATGTCGGTTGCGTCCCGTTGTTTGTATTTCGGTATTGTTCTGTTCATTGTTCGTTTGATTATCTCGTCCATTTGTTCTAGGAATTGGTCTACTTCGTTATTTGTCAAATTCCTGTCATTTGGTGGGGATATGTTATTCGAACTGATTTCGTTCGATAAAGCGTTGGTAAAGCGTGGCCAGCGCACCTTACTGTAATTGTAAGTATGCACAGGTACATACTCATCCAACTCCACCAGCTCGTTCGGAAGCTGTATTACGACGGCTAGTCCGCAGTGGTCACTGTCGTACTTTATCGTTCGTATCGTTATCGTATCGTTTCTTGGTCTTAGACCCACAGTTTCAGTCTTGCGTCTTTCAGCAATAGGTCCAGATAGGCACCACTTCTTGGAAACGATGGTCTATCAGTAGCCAGTAGGTCGACCTTTTACTCAACGTTGTATTGCTCCATTCAGATAAATAGACGGTTACCTCTAGAATTTGGAATTTGATTTCCCCAATCAGAGTGTTTGGCATTCAAATCACCAGCCAGCAAATAGAAGTTTCCTTCCGAGTTCAGTTGTAAGCACTCGAAAAGTTTTCCGAGTTCTGTCATAAAAGCAGTTGGCTGAGATGATTCCGGTGCATAAGCAGCAATCACATACATCCGCTTCCCCTGTTGGAGAGGAATGCATATGATGCACGCCCAAGCAATCGAAATTTGCGCAGATCGCTACTATAAATAATTTTATGGTTAATGCCTTTTCGTATGAAGATTGCAACGCCTCCCCCTTGAGTGGAGTTGGGCCTGTCTCTTCTAACGATATTGTAATTATTGTTATTCAATTTATGTTTCGGGCATCTGGACTTTGGTCTTTCAACCATCGGAAAAAGTGAGCTTTACGTTCGGTTCTAATCAGTGAATTTACATTCACAGCAAGGATCCTAAGAGGTTTCTCCGGCAGCGAGCCTTTAACCTCTAATTTGCGTTAAGCTAGGCAAAACAGAGTAGAGATAGTCTACCCTAGTCGCCTGCTCCCTGATCTGGTTTTAAAGGCCAGATAACTGGCCCTGAATGGCCAATAACATGCCTCTTATTTCTGCCTGAATATGCGGTGCCTTAGACATGAAGGCCTGTTGGGTAGCCTTTGCTGCAGGCTGTACCGTGGTCCTCCTTCCTGCCGCCATTTGGGCGTAAGAAATTTGGGGGTTGATGAACGTTGTTGTGGGAGCACGCGAGTGGCGAGTCTCTACCGCTGTTTTCTTCGCTGTTTTGTTATTTTTCAATTGCTGAAAAGCTGGGCATCCTCGATAGTTTGCATGGTGGCCTTCATTTCTGCAGAGAGCACATTTAAGCTGGGTTTTGTCTTCGACCCTCTCTTGCCCGAGTTTACACTCTCCTAATTTGTGGTTTTCTCCACACTTAACGCAACGTGACTGCATTTCGCACTTTGCTGCAGCATGGCCAAACTTTTGGCAGCGCATGCATTGAAGCATGTCACCGCTCCTCTTTAGTTTATCCCAAGTGACAACCTGGTAGTCGAGGACGGAGATACTCCTCAGACTTTCCAGTTTGCTGCTGGGCGAAAGCTGAACCAGGAAGGACGGTAGTTTCCGTGTCTCCCGTCTAGCCTTAACTGTGGTGAATGGCTTAACCCCTTAAAGTCTAGATCATCGCTCGCTATTCGGCGGAGCTCATTTAAGAGCGCCTTCGGGTCCGTTGAGGAATCTATACCCTTTAACAGGACCGTCTGTAATCTGTCTTCCTTCGGGGTGAAACTGAAGAATTCAGTTGTGGATACTTTCAACAACTCTTTAATTTTCTTATGCTGTTCCACTGTGAAGCAATGGATAGCATGTCTATCTTTACTAAGTCTTTTAATCATAAAATTATTGCCTATGGCCTACTTACATAGTTCTATGGTCTCCTGGAGTTCCATTTTGTATGTGTTTATAGGTGGCACCTTTTCTTTTTTGCTTTTAGATAGCTGTTGCTGCTGCTGTTGCTCAGTCTGCAGGTGTTGGGCCTCCTGCTGTTGGGTTTGCTGCTGTTGGATCTGCTGCTTTTGGTTTTGTTGTTGTTGATTTGGCTGCTGCTGTTGTTTTGATTGCGGTTGTTGCTGTTGTATTTGTTGCTGCTGCTTTGGTTGGGGCTGCTGCTGTTGTTGTTGCTGCTGCTGCTGTTGTTGCTGCTGCTCTTGTTGTTGCTGTTGCGTTTCTATTTGCAGTTCTTCAACGTTCTTTGCTTGTTGCGCTACTTTTGGTTGCTGCTGTAGAGACTTTTTTTGCTGGAGTTCTTTTCTCTCCCTTTCCCGGCGTGCCTCCTGTTTATTTTTGAGAGTAAGTACCAGGTGTACAATTTTGGCTTTGAGGAGCTCCATCTCTCCTTCTATTGCACCAATTTGGCCCCTGATTACTTGCTCTTCCTTAGCATTTACTTCTACTTCATCTTCTGAAGACGCCCCTGGTGATGTCAGATCCTCAAACACTTTGCTATCTCCAGTATAGTGGCCTTCTCCTCCATCGGACATATAGCTTATTGCCTCGTCACCTGTACACCTTCAAATCTGGGAATGTATATCCAATAATGACGTCAAAAATATAAAGGTATTAAAATTTAATATTGATAAAAATTCTAGGAATTCAAAAATAAATATTGATGAAAACATGTGTGATGCAGCGATAAATCGGCGAATCCAGATTCGAACCTAATGATGATTGCATCTGATATAAACAAAGCAAATAAGTATACGTATACGGGATCTAACGATAATTCAGTGACACTAGAGTCAACACTGAAAAAATGAGCATCCAGATGAAAAAGGAAAAAATAAACGAGCTAGCCCCTATGAACAATGATGAAATATTAAAGCATTTTGAAAAAGATAAATTCAAGGAAACTTATGCAAAGATAAAAATAAATGACCAGAATCCTAAGCTAAAAATAATAATATATAATGCCCCAAAATAAATACTTGATGATTTAACTAAATACAAACTAATCGACAAATTTCATAACTCTGCACACGGAGGACATTTTGGTATTCGGAAAACCCTTATTAAATTAAAACAAAGATACATATGGTGAATGATGAATCAAATGGTAAAACAATTCATAACAAATTGTGATTCATGTGCAAGAAATAAACAAACAAAAAACACTATAGAACCACAAACGATTACAGACACTCCAAGCAACAGTTTTGAAGTGGTGTCAATTGACACAGTCGGACCATTAAGAATATCAAATAAAAAAAGATATATTTTAACCATACAATGTGAACTGACTAATTTTGTCGTCGCATACCGTATGACATCAAAAGATGCAACAACAACAGCAAAGACTTTAGTGGAAGAATTTATTCTTAGATATAGACACTTTTAGATACTAAAATCAGATAAAGGTACAGAATTCAACAACGAACTTATGAGCAATATAGGTTCGCTATTAAAGATAAAGCGAACATTTTCTTCCCCATATCACCACCAAACTATAGGTGCCCTTGAAAGAAATCATCGAACACTCAATAAATTTTTATTATCAAATGTCAATGACAATGAATGGGACAAATGGGTTCCATATTTTACGTTTTCATACAATACAGCACCACATATAGACGCTGGGTATTCACCATATGAACTCGTTTATGGGAAACTACCATGCTTACAAGCAGATACGTTAAATAACAAAACAAAAATGTATAACTATGACAACTATGCTCATGAGCTAAAAGTCAGGTTACAATAAGCACTTAGCAAAGCCAGAGAAATGGAATGAAAAAATACAGTAATAGGTTAGATCTTGGAATAGGTGACTTAGTATAACTTAAAGTAGGAAATAGAAAGAAAAATCAATCACCTTATAGTGGTCCATTTAAAATAATAGAAAGAAAAGCAGTCAATTCAGTAATTGATAAAAATGGGATATAGATAAAGAAATACATAATAACCTTATAAAACCTTATAAACCAAATTATGATTTATATAAAAAAAAAGGTAATTACATTTCATATGAACATACAATTTTATATCATTAAGCAAAGATTTTAATTTAATATTTAATAATGTAAATAGAAATAGTTAAAAACAAATTTTAGCTTGTAAAAATAAATTTTCCAAATTATGACTAATATTAATTTTCGAAATATAAAATTACCTATAAAATTTTTCTTAAGGGTGAGGGGTAGTGTATCCACATATGCGCCGCCACTGCCCATTTAACAAATGAGTGATAAAACATGAAAAATGAGATCGAGTATGGTAGTTATAGCATAACATCAGCATTCTACTCGATTGCATTGATTGTCACTCAATAGTAATAAGATCCTTACTTAGATATTGTAGCCAATAGGAAAATAGAATAACTTTTGAATGTGAAATTGAATGTATAGAAGTAAGATAGAAAAGTATTATAACAGTTAGACAAATTAGTAAATAAGGAATATTGAGATTCAATAAAAACCAGACTGGTGTCTTGAACACGAAAATAAAAGTTTAAAATTTAGTGTCTCAATCTGGCGGCGAGTAATCGCTTTGACCAACACAGCGTGGTACGCTTTTATACCGATAGCGTGGTACGTTTAAACTACCAAAAAGCAAGGGACCTTTACCACCATAGTTTGTCTATAAGTATGTCCTACAACATTTTTGTCTTACATAAGAAAGTGAGTTACGTGTGAAGATATAAGAAATGTTAATAACAAGATGGTGGCTAAATGACTCTAGGTGCAGTTGTAGAAAATGTGGTTTTGAGATCGTATACTAATTTACTTTCGAACGTCGAGGTTTCTATTTACCAGCAGAAGTCAAGTAGTTACAAATATATGATCCTGTACGGAACTTTACTATTAATATGCTCCACAGGTCGAGAACCGTTAGCCATATAAGAAAGCTGTTGAAATCAAAATAGAGATAATTAAAAGGTCTATAACTTTTACTTAGACTTTTTTTTAGAAAAAAAAAATGTGATGAATTTACAAAAATCAACAGTAGTATAAACTAGAGGGTACGAGGCCACCGGTATCATTTGGGTTCTGATCTATGCTATGCTAAATACTGGTGTTATTTTGGGTTCTAGACCATGCTTAGCAAACGTTAGAACGCAAAAACGTAAAATTCACGTTCACGTTAAAACGCAAAAACGTAAAATTCACGTTCACGTTAAAACGCAAAAACGTAAAATTCACGTTAAAACGTACAATACACGTTAAAACGCAAAAACGTAAAATTAACGTTTACGTTAAAACGCAAAAACGTAAAAAAAACGTAGGAAACTGAACAAAATCATGAACAGAACATGATGTTTAAGAGTTAAGTTTTTCAGAAAAGGTGTTCCATATGAGTGAAGAGAGAAAAGAATCGTTAAGTAAAAAGACATGTTAATTTTTTAAATATTTTTTATTTTTTAATTAAATTTTAATATTTAAAAAAATAGTTAGTATTGCTGGTAGGGGGCTTACATCAAACCCCCCTTTATAAGCTTTTATTTTTAAAGAATACAGCAGGTAGGCCACTGCCACAAGGCTGTAAATGTTGGTAGTATCCACATTACCAACCTCCTCCAAAGCAGCATCCTGAAGCTGCTGGAACTCCCAGCATTGGCAGCCATATTTTGCTAGCCACTCTTCCATCTGTTGTGTAATTTTTATACTTGCGTCCTGATGATTCATGTTGCTTGTATTTATTTTTGCTATAAACTGATGATTATGATGATAATTGTGTTGTTCTAGTTAACTGACTGACAAGAATGCCTCTTGTTCGTCAGACAACATGTATTTATTGGCATTACATAACTGTTACAAAATATGATATAGTAGGTATGGTGTGACTTATGTATCTATTTACATAGGATATAAATGTATGTTTTTATTTACTAATTGGTGTTGCCAATGCCTTCCGGCACATCCCCCCTTTTCAGTGTTGGAAGCGATCGACGGGTTTTACACATCGGCCGTATCGAGTCATATAACCTTGGTGATCATTAATATTCGTGGGACCTGATGATGTAGGCGATATCGATGGTGAAGTTGCTGTGGTGGTCTGCGAAGGAGATGGTGAAGACGATGGTGTTGTTAAAGCAGATGACGTCGTTGGCAAAGTTATCTTTTCTGGGGACGAAGGTGGTAGTAATGTCATCAATGGTGTTACCTCTTCGCTAATATCGGCTTGTTCATTGATATCTCCAGCTCGGTGAGCTCGTGTAAGATGGAAGCTGTTACGACGCAGTTTTCCTGTAGGAGTTTCGATGATGTAAGAGCGGGGATGTTTAGTCTTCTCACGAACTGTTGCCCAAACGCGTTTGTCACGAACCCAAACTAGTTCTCCGGGATTTAGGTCGTCCTTTATCACGGCACGTGTTTGTTTGTCCTTTTTTCATCCTCCGTCCTTTTTAAATCTTCGTAATCGACTGCTTTTAAATCATAGCATTGTGGGGCCATCGGCAGTGTTGACCTTATTCGACGGCCCATTAAAAGCTCCGCTGGGCTGTAACCGTTGGACAGGGTGCTGGCACGATATTCTAATAGGGCTTTGTATGGATCAACATTCTTCTTCAGCTGGAGTTTGGCAATTTTTACTGCGGCTTCGATGAACCCGTTACTTTGTGGAAAGTGAGGACTGGATGTGACATGACTAAACCCATAGTATCTTGCAAATTTGGAAAACTCTGAGGTGTGAACCGGTTCAAACTGGGTCCCGTTGTCACTAGCTCAGGTACTCCATAACGTGCGAAAATTGATTTGCAATGATTAATGACCACGGCAGCTGTCAATCTTTCGATTAAGGCAACCTTGAAAAATCTAGAAAAGAAATCAGAAATGATCAAGTACCAGCGCCCTTGGCACTTAAAAAGATCCATAGCTATCTTTTGCCACGGACGTGTTGGAAAGTCCGTGGGCATAAGTTTTTCTCGAACTCCTTTTGTTTCTTGGATGCAAGCGCTAAATCTACTGATCATCTCGGCTATGTCTGTTCAAAGTTCAGGCCACCAGACAGATTCGAGTGCTCTGGCTATGCATTTTGTGATTCCTTGATGACCAGCATGAAGTCTTTCAAGAATGTCTTGCCTCATGGATACAGGAATAATGAGTCGGCAGCCACTCATCAGCAAACCGTTTTCATTGGCGATGTCATCTCTAACTGTGTAAAAGGGTTGCAAAATTTTGGACAGTTTGTTCTTTTCTGGCCATTCGTTCATAGCATACGAAGCGATTTTGCGAAGAGTATGATCCCGTTGTTGTTCGGTCAAGATTTCCTCCAACTTCGTGTCGGACGTTGGTATGCGTAACCACCATGTTGACGTGTGTGAAAATGTCTTCTTCTAGATCGTTTTTGCTATCCTTTACATGCAGAGGCTGGCGGCTGAGTGCGTCTGCTGCAATTAGATCCTTGTCTGGAGTGTAAAAAATTGAAAAATCGTACCGCATCATCCTCATTCTCAATCGTTGCAGTCGTGGTGTTAAGTTGTCCAGATCCTTAGTTGTGAAAATTGGCACAAGCGGTTTGTGGTCGGTCTCCAGATGAAACCTTATGCCAGTAATGAAGTCCTGGAATCGTTCACATGCCCAAGTGAGAGCCAAGGCTTCTTTCTCGATTTGGGCGTACCGTCTCTCGCAGTCGGTCAGCGTTTTGGAAGCATAAGAGATTGGTCTTAACTTACCATCGTGTTGCCGTTGACGGATGACAGCTCCGATTCCATATGATGAACTGTCAGCTGATGATGAATGAATTAAGTTTCAAAAATAGTGTTGAAAACTATTTATTAAAACATTAATCGACTAATACAGACTAATTTCTCTTTTTTCTTCTCTGAATCATTGCTTGCAACTTCAGATACCTGACACTTAAATAATTTCTCCAAAAACTCTTCTTTTTGGGGAAGCATAAAAACTGTGAGCAGGACCTTCCTTTGTTCTTCAGAAATTTTTTCTTTTTATTGGTGTTGCCAGTCAGTCATCCCCCTTCTGAATTCAGAGGAAAAACATCGCTTGATTTTTTGAGTTCTTTTTGAACTTACCATTTTGCAATTAATTGTATCATGTTTTGATGATTGCGTGATGATATTTCCGGTGATTGATAACCATACGATACGATCGTAAGAAGGTTGAATACCTTTTTTTAGGTATTTTTTAAATAAAATAAAATAATCTACGGCTTTTTCAACAAAATAATAATATAATAATAAATATTTGACTTTGATTGACAAATATGATACAGGGATAGACATAACAGAGACGTTAGGATAGTTGTTTTGTTCACCGCATATTCGACGGAAGCTCTTATGTTGCTAAGAAGAAGCTGAACCCCTAAATATAGAGATTTTGTATTGAGAAAACATAGTACTAGCAGTCCATATATAATAGGTCAATGTTTGAACACCAAACTGGCACTTAGCTTCATTGAGTGTGACACCTGAAGTTTGAAGACGTTGCAATACTAGGCGGAGTCTTTGATCGTGCTCGTCCACTGAGCTGCCCCACACCAGAATATCGTCCATTTGACAAAGGATTCCTTCCAATCCTCGTACTATGCTGGACATTCTCTTTTGGTAGTGTTCTGGAGCAGATGTTATACCAAATGGGAGCTGGTTGTAACAAAACCTCCCAAAGGGTGTGATGAATGTAGTTAGAAGTTTTGACTCTTCTGTGAGTTTTATTTGCCAAAAACCACTATTCGCGTCTAGCTTACTGACAAATTTTGCTCCCGTCAGCTGTCCAAGAGTGTGCTCGACAGAAGGCATAGGATGACGTTCCCTTTTTACGAATTTATTGAGTCGTGTCAGATCGACGCAAATGCGGATATCTCCATTCTTTTTTGAAGTAATGACCATGGGAGCGCACCAATCGGTAGGTTTATCCACAGGTTTGATGACCCCTTGAAGCACCATGTCGTCCAATTGCTTCTTTAGACCGTTGAGGAGTGGAATTGGCACACGTCTAGGTGTATGTGTAGCAAAGGGTATGGCATCGTTTTCAAGCTTGATATCGTAGGGCTCGTGAATTGTACCCAATCCGCTAAAAAGTTTGGCAAACTCCTGCTTCGGTTTCAATGTTGTCTGGTTGTGTACGTGGTTGAAACGTCTCACCAGCCTAAGATCTTCGCATGCTGACAGACCCAATAAAGGCTGTGCCAAGCCCTTAACCACATAGATTATGTCAAACTTCCGTTCCTGTAAATAAGCTAACTCACCTCGAAACATACCCATAGTTTGAAGTTTATTATTACTTGGGCCACAGAGTATTTGGTCTGAAGGAAGGAATGAAGTCGTCTTAAATTTTTGTTGAAAAACGCTTAATGGGATGGTAGTGACATCAGCTCCCGGGTCCAACTTCCAGTTGATCATGACTTCATTTACAGATACCTCAGCTGACCATCTTTTGTTGCGGTTCTTTACATCGTTGTAGGTTGTTTTCGATGAAACAGCTCCAAGAAAGTGTGGCGCATCATTGCCCGGCATGGCAGTCACTTGCTTTACTGATTTTGTGGCGAGGCAAGCTCGCAGGACAGTCATCTTTCTTGTGTTTTTTCTTACCTGCACACCACCTGCATCGCCATGCTATATTTTCTTGACGTCTTATGTTACTGCTGCTAGTTTTAAAATTTGGGTCGTTGTTACCTTTAGATTTTGATGCAACAAAATCTACATTTTTGTCTTCTGTATTTCCAGTAAGGTCACGCAGCTGCCGTTCGACAGCCTCGCTTTGCCTCGCGTGTTGAACAGCTTTCTCAAGGGTTAGAGCATTGTCCATTTGCAGTTTTTCAGACAACTTGCGGTCTCGCACACCAACCACAATGCGGTCGCGGATCAGTTCATCGTGAAGTGTACCGAATTTGCGGTGTTCGGCCAATGCATAAAGCGAAGTGATAAACGTGTCCACTGGCTCACCTTCTTCTTGTTCCCTTGAATTAAACATGGCTCGCTCGTAAATGACATTACGACGAATAATGAAGTAACTATCAAACTTATCCATCACCGCTGTGAACTTTTTTGAGTCTGCATCGTTCAATGCAAAGGAGAGGAGAATGTCCTCCGCTTGGCTTCCCATGATGTATATCAGGGTGTTAACTTGCTCGTCTTCTGTCTTGGCGCTCAACCCCGATGCCCGCATGAATCGTTCGAAACGCCTCCTCCACTTTGGCCACTCAGAAGGTGCTGAAAATGCGAAGGACTCGGGGCACTGTACCTGAAATTGTCCAATTGCTGGTGCCGGAGTATTTTTGTTCATGATTATTTTTTTTTCTATATTTTTCTTCTTCAATAAGCGGTTCTTTGCCTGGCAAATGAGAATGAGAAAAAAAAATAACTGGTTTGTAATAATTAATGTAACAAAAGCCTAATACCTCACTACCATCATATCATTCATTTGTCTAATAGGGCTATACCTCCTTTATCTATTGCTTTGCTAGCATCATGTCAATCATATTACTAAACCCTGTCCCTTATCATTAAAATCCTGAAAAATGGTCCAAGGGTTATTTTTATTGCGGAATACAAATGTATGTCAATAAGGTCAACACATTATTTTATCTATAGGGATGGATGCCGACAATTAAAATATGCATTCATGATGAT